>WBNM01037793.1:118337-225592 GCA_013399055.1 Ramphastos sulfuratus | reverse complement strand
TTTTGGGTTTTGGTTTTTTTTTTTTTGAGTCTCGTCAATAAGTAGAGCATTTGCAAATCAGTCTTGGCAGGAGACTAGACACTGAAACACCTGACACTTCAGTTCATCTCTGTTGAGAAAACATTACATATTTTGAAAGGTAAAATGTTTCATTAAGATGCAGTGTTCTGGTTATAAATACTGTTTGGGAGGCACGTTGGGAGATACTTTGGCTGTGGCAGGCTCGACTGAAAGGCTGCTTCTCTCATGGCAGTTCCTGCATCACAAGGTGCAGGGGCGTTAGTTGGCAAGAGGGCAAGTTTGACAAGGGCTCATTCCCAGAGCAGCAGATGTGGTGTCTTTAGCTGTTCATTGGATGTGAGTGAATTAAAATTCCTGTATTTCTCTGTGCTGTAAGGACACGGAGAAATTGAATTCGCAGTGGTTGGTAAAATGTTTGGGATCCTGTCGCCTTTGCTCTCTCCCTTGAATATGGTGCTTTCTGTTCTTCTGGAGGATACCTTCAGTATAAGGTCAAGCCCACATCTTATCCTTAAGTCACCTTTCCCTTCAGGGTATCATCAGACTTTCAACTTACAAATCCTCTAAATCTTCTGAGGTGTTTTCCTAAGAGTGTTTTTAAAAAAGTTTACATAATATCTGTGAGAGAGACTTCTGCTAAGCTGGCACACCTTGTATTTGATTAAAACCTTGCTTCATGTTTGAAGGACAGCTTGGCTCATTTCACAAATCCACTGGGATTCCTTGTTTGAGATACAAGTCAACTAGAGTGTGGTGGTTTTTGTTTGGTGTTTTTTTCTTATTTGTTTTTTTGTTTGTTTGTTTTTTGGTTTCTTGTTTCCTCTTCTCTTTTTTTGCCCCCATGATCCTAGTTTATGGTGTGGGGGAACTGGAATTGTAGTGTGCATACTGGAGAGAGCAAGTCATGCAAGAACTGTCTCCAGGAATTAATTTTGGCATAGCATTTGGCAGTATCACTGTTAGACACATTGTCAGTGTTTCCTATCTTTTGTTTTTCTTTATTTTGCCCTTGTTACTTAGCCAAGTGGTTTGTGCTTGGTATTCTTTACTGTAGAGACCCAGATGACTCGTAGTAGGGCTTTACATCCTCCAAGCAATCCCTGCATCACATCCTGGTATATACCCATAGGTATATTCCTTCTGACTGTGAAATGCCTTGGCTTTCTTCTGTCCCTTTTCTCTGTTCTATCTGCCATACATCCGCTACCATGGTTTGCCTTCCCATCTTTCTTCCAACTTGTATATTTAGGACTTTATCTCAGAAATCACAGAATCACAGGAACATTCAGGTTGGAAAAGACCTTTAGGATGACTGAGTCCAACCGATAACCCTGTTTAACAAGCTTCACTCTAAACCATATCCCCAAGTACCAACCACATCCAAATTACTTCGAAGCACATCAAAGGTTAGTGACTCCATCACCTCCCTGGGCAGCCTATTCCAATGCCTGACCACTCTCACTGTGAAGTTTTTTTCCCCAGTGTCCAGTCTAACCCTAGCCATCTTGAGGCCATTCCCTCTTGTTCTATCACTAATTACCTGTGAGAAGAGCAGCACCGACCTCTCCACAACATTCTTTTAGGTATCTGTAGACAGTGATGAGATCTCCCCTCAGCAGTTTCTTTTTCAAACTAAAAAACCCCAACTGCTTCAGTCACTCATAAGATTTACTCTTCAGTTGCATTACCTTGTCTTCTTCTTCAGGATACTTGTTCTCGTGTTAGAGGTCTAGGCTTTTAATTGGCTACTAAAGGGTCGTGTTAACTGCTCCAGTCAGAGATGGTGATGGATGGGGAGAAGGAGTGGCTGGTGGATGGTGCTTTCCTCAGTGTGCTAAAGCCCAGAGCCTGAACTCTGGAGCTTCATTGCTGTGAATGCAGGTGCTCTGTGCTGAGGAGGTCAATCACTGTCAATTATGTTCTATTTTAAATGGACTGTCACTCCATTGTGTTGTCCTTCCTGAAGGGATCGTGACGTGCAGTCTGTGTTGCAGGGCAGGTTGGTCTGTGCCACCCCAGCAGTGTTATCATCATGTGTTGTGCTAATAGTGCTGGCTGCTGTCCTCTTGCATCTCACGTAAGGTTCTGTGTGCATGGACTGTTGTTCATGGATGAATGGGTATGGTCACTTCCTTCTCCACTTGATATCCTTAGGGGCCTTCTTCAGTTTGCCATCTTACAGTGTTTGCTATCATCATTCCAGCATTATATCACAGGCTGGTAATTTTCTGGTAATATACCATATGTATAGCTTTATATAGCTCTCATATATAAATGTATGAAAAATATGAATGTGTGAAAATAAATATAGATGAGTAGCATTTTTATTAAACCCTGCAAAATGCTTATGTAGCGCATGTTATTATGTGGTGGTGTTCCACTAGCTTCTTACTTCCGATCTGGTGGTGATGGTTATTACTGCATTCCTTTGCAGCTCCCCATGGCTGGTTTTACTCTGTCTTGCCCTACCATGCACACTCTTGTTGTGCAACAACCTGGTGTGATGGGGTTCAGGTCATCGTTTGCATCTAGGGGGCAGTTTTAGAGGATCCAAAAATAATGTTTGCTTAATGCTTTCTGTTCAGTTCACTTAACTGACAGTGTGCTACCTGGTCAGGTTCGGCTGTGATGAAGAACCTTCTTGTCAGCTAGCTAGTGCAAGAGCTCCTGCATCTTATTTTCTGGTGCTGTGAAAAGTAAAACTACTGTGTTTGGTCCCAGTGCTCTCAGTTGGAGCACTAACCCAGAAAGAATGAACAATTGACACAATTTTGTAAATGTTATGTGTTTTAATAGAGGGAGAGAACATAAAATTTAAGAACAAACCTGTGTGATTCTGTGCATTGACCTCATAATTTTTGCAGAATAGTAATTTTGGTACTCTTTGAAATTTGTATTAGAAGTGATTTTTTTTTTTTTGCCTATTCCATAAAATTACCTTTTATACAAATGTTATACAAATTTGGAGACTAAAGTTTGATACTCGGTAAGAAGGAATTTATTCACTACTGAGCCATTTTTAAATGGTGAGTTAAAACTTTCATTCTCGTGGCAAAGAGCTCTTTCTTTTTGTGTGTGTGTGTAGAGCTGGAGAAGTGTGGGATTAAAATCTGGATGACTGGTAGATAACTGATACTCTAATTCCTCCTCTGATATTGGTGAAAATGTCAATAGCAGGCTGCAGTTGATATTTTTTCATGTAACATGAAAATGTGCCTGTTGAGCACAGGCCTCCATGGAAAACTGTGACAACATGTACAAGCACACACTATGTCCAGTTTTTCTCAACAGTGACATGCTTGTGCAACTTACCTTCAGCCTTATGAATTTTTTCCTTCTGATGGCTCTCTCCCTTCGGCATGGAGGAAGGGTGCCTGCCCCATGTGCTCTAGCTCTGGATTTTTCCTGTGTGCTGCCCTCCCTGCGCAGCTCTAAATTATGAAAGCCAAGGTCTTGAGACAAACACTTTTGCTTTTCTGGAGATTAGGTACTAGTGGTTTGACCTAGAAAACGTCTGCTGCTGGAGATAACAAGAGTGGAGGCAACATGGAGGTGCTATATGAGTTGTTTGGAGTTTAGTGCTAGTCAGTACCTGGGTGGGAGAGGAGCAAAGCAAAGAAGTATGAGGATTGTTATGTAGGATATGGGATCTGATTTCCTCATTGATACAAGCCGGCCAGGTCCCTTTCTCCTCTCTTTGCTGGCAGCTTGTCCCTTCTACCTGTTCATTGTTGGCATTTGGCTACAAATAAATGCAGGAATAATTTGATGGAGAGCAGGAGTGCCCCTGTCAGCACAGACCTGGTTTTTGGTCAGCTTAAACCAAGCATAAAACTATACCTAACTTATGTCAGCACCGGAAGCTTTCCTTCCAAGTGTAGGTAAGTGAATGAATTAATGGGGGGACGTACAACACAAACCCCCAAACTCTAAAAGCAACAACTGAAAACAAGTGGAGCTTAAACATATTTATTTCTGGAAGGCTATTGGGTATTTTGTTTTGTTTGTCAGTTGAGGAATAATAGACAGAATCAGTAGAAGGGAGTTGGTAAAAGCTAAGAACATTCAACTTCAGCCATGCCATGGGGGAGCCATTTCTAAAACTCACGTTCCAGAGGAAAAAAATAAAACCAACACACAAAAAAGAGTGGTCTTAGCATTAGAGTGGACTCTGTGTTGCTTGTAGTAAGTACAGACCTTTTTGTTAGCATCTTGCTTCACTCTAGTTAAAAAAAAAAAAGTTTCATTGAAGTAGCATGAGCACTGATCTAAATGTTTGTATCTTTTGAAAGGCATAGGGAGGCAATAATAGTTTTACCTCGAGGCAATATATAAACCCCCCAAAAATCACAATGCTGTGAAAGTTACATTAATGTACATTACCAGAATGAGATGGAAAAATGATGCAAGGAGAAAAAGGGCAGTGTTGATAGTCTGCCCATTAGCCCTGTAAGGAGTTAGCATACCTTTGTAGATGTAGGAACATCTTACTCAGATTTGCATCCTCTCAGCTCACCCCATTCTGTTTGGAAAATCACTTGGAAAGCAGAAACCTTCCTCTGGAAATGCTGTGCCTCAGTTGTGTGGCAGCAAATGAGGCTGCTGTGCAGAGGCTGCTGGGCACTGTGCTTGCAGATGAAGAGCTGGGGCTTTCTTGGGGTCAAACTCAATGGGCAAGGAGATGAGAAATCCCCAGAATGTGTTCAGAACGTGAAGCCTCAGCAGCAGCCCAGCACTGAGATGTGAACAGGGTGGGATAAAGTGGAGGCCAGGGTAGTGCAAAGGAGCATGTGGTCTGCAGGCTCTAGCAGGCAGTCCCATTTCATACTAGCTGAGATTTCAGAGCTAAATTTTTCCCTACAGTCTTCATTATATGAACCCTTGTAAAACAGAGATGTAAACAATGCATAAATATGCTCTGTCCTGATGCCTTTTAAATTTACCCATGAGTATTAGGGAACTGATGATACATCCTCTGCGAAAGGACCTAATTGGGCTAACGTGAACGTGACCAAATGTTAATGTGAACAGAGCTGCTGTGTTGGGGAAGTGCCTCAAAGATGGTTTCTTTCTATTCAGATTGCAACCAGGTGAGTGGATTCTTCAAAAAAAAATTCAGTCCTTTAAGGTTTGTTTTATCTAGAGGCCCAGACCTTAGAGAGTGCAGGAGCTATAGGGATTTTTATGTCTGACCTGTGAGATGGTTGCATATGTCCCATTTAATTTATAATGTTGCTGGAAAAATATTTTTTTGTTTGTTTGGGTGGGGGTTTCGTTGTTGTTGTTGTTCTGATTTTTTTGTGGGGGAGGGTTTGGTGGGTGGTTTTGTTTGTTTGGGTTTTTTTTCCAGTGGTCTTTCAAGTGGTGTTTCATCTAACCCTTTAAATAATGGCATTTTGGAGTTAAACTTAATGCCATGTCATTTGTTTGTCTCTGCAGTACTGAGCAGATGTTTCTAAGAGTTAATGTCGCTTCTCAGTTATCTTTGACAGAAGCAGAGTCTGCTCAGCATCAGAGGGTTTAGACTAATGCACATTGATCTTGGCAAGGAGAACACAGCTTGCTAGGCATTACAGGCCTGAAAATTGTTGTATTAACAAGACAATTAATTAATAAGCAGGAAATTTATGTAACCCCTGAGGCAGTGCTGATACTATATTCTTTGGTTTTTAAAAATAGATGTTGCTTTAATATATAATACAAAGCATCCTCTATGCCATTAAAGTCCAAGAGAGGAAGAGCTTTTCACCTTTAAGAGTGAGCTGCTTCTGACAGTTGTCATTGCCAAAGATCACTTTCTCTCCTCCTCACCCAGCCTTGCATATTTTTCCAAGGAAGCTGTGGAAGAGATAAGACCATTTACTTGCTAAGTGGGGTGGTGCAATGGGCTGCTTCTCTGCAGCTTAACTACTTGCTTCTGTTTAATAGGCTTTTGTAGGTTTAATTTTGATGCTTTACAGATGAAGCAATGCTGTTGCACAGAGGTGCGTAGGTGTGCTGGGAGCAGTAGGTGGATGTATTAGGAGGAAGTTCTTCACAGAGAGAGTGACTCGCCATTGGAATGGGCTGCTCAGGGAGGTGGTGGAGTCGCTGTCCCTGGAGGTGTTCAAGAAAAGACTGTGTGAGGCACTTAATGCCATGGTCTAGTTGATTGGATAGGGCTGGGTGATAGGTTGGCCTGGGTGATCTTGGAGGTCTCTTCCAACGTGGTTTATTCTATGTAGGTTGGTGGCCTTTTGGGAAACAGAGTCTGTCCTAAGCCACAGCTGTGACAGAGAGGGCTTTCTCTTCTGGCTAGACGCATAGCAATATCTGAACAGGAGAGAGAACAAAATACCAGATTTAGAATGGTGTTCATTTTTATTTCTCATCAGTGTCTTTGTACACCCCAGGAACATGTTGGATTCATCTCACCTGTTTTTCATTCACTGGCTCAAAGCTCTTTAGTGTAACTTGTTTTTTGATGGTTACTGCATCACTGTAAGAAGTAAAACTCGAGCCATGATGCGCTTTGAATTAAGAATATTTCTCTGTAAATAGCTCATATCCCTCAAGAAAATGTCACCTTCAGTGGTAAGCAAGCAAATATAAACCTCATCTCCTTGAGAAATATATCACCTGAGTTTGTAAATTAGGGTCCTTTTTACAGTTAGTGACTTGGTTTGAAGTGGTGACATGAGCCTTTAAATTGTTGGGGTTTATGTACCTGTCCAAAGGAAATTAACTTTTGTTTGCAGTTGGCTGATAAAATACTGCAGTTTTGCAGTATTTTAATTGACTATCCCAGAATTCTGTACTCCCAATTTAGTAAATGACTTTTTGATGGAATAACCCAGGTATACATTTGTTTGCAAGAAGTGAAATTTCACATATTTTTTTTTCACTGAATATATCCCAAAGTGATAGCATGAGGAGAGCTGTGAAATGTGAGAGCCCCAGTGTGCTGTGACTGTGGGTCTGCCATTGCCTTGCCGTCCACCGGTGTTTGCAAGATGGGTTTGTTTTGTTGGTATATTTTTCCCCAGGAAGGTTTCATGTGGAAGCCCACACTCTTGGCACATGCAGCTCTCTAGGCTGATCCTGCCTTCAAAGCACTGCAGAAATGCCATGTTCAAAAAGATTTTTTTTCTGTTGGGAGGATATAGTTTACTATGCTTCCTCCCTTGCTCAGTGGTGGTGGTAGTAAATCACAAACTATAAATCAAAGGTAGGTTTTGATGCAAGGAAATGCCCAGCAGTGTGCAAGGGACTTTGGTGTTGTCTCAAGGCTGAGTGGGCAGCATCCAGCCATCCATCCTCCCTGCATCTGACTGTGTCTGTCTAGACCTGGCTCTACTGCTTCCTGCTTGTGCCAGTGTAGTTACTTTTTTGGGCTGCTCTCTGAAACAAAGCATCACACTGGCCTACATAAAAAATAAGTAGGAAATAAAAAACGCCTCTCAGAGCAAGAAACAGTTGTAGTGGTCGTTGGAGTGCAAGGAGGAGGAAGCCCCTCTGAACTGCAAGTGTGCTGAATGCTATTTACACTGCAGTTGCTGTCTGAAAAGTGGGCTGGGGTTTCTGCATCTCCCTTCTCAGATTCTGCCTGAGGCACAAAGACAGGGAAGAGTCATCCTAAATAACTGGGATTTGGGACCAAAAGTCAGCAGTATGAATTTACCCGAAGGAGAAACACCTTAAATACAAGACATCTTTAAAAATTCATTTTGGAAAAGAAAAAGAAGTGGAATTTCTTATTCTGCTGAAATGATGGGGGAGCCACCTTACAGTTAACACCAGTGATAAATGTTGGACTGGTTTGTATTAAAAATGCTTTAATCTGATTTGGCCCCATTAATTTTTAAACTAGCAGAGGAGGTCATTAAATCACAAGTCTCTTTTTTGTTATAAATGCTTGCACCTCTGTGTTCCCTCTGCTTCCTCAGATTCTGCTTCTAATTAGAGCGGTGATGTGGTTCATGGCTTGTCAAGCAGATTAATGTGCTTTTGAAATCTGGATTTTTTTTTTCCTCTTCTGTCCCTGTAGTTGCCTGCTTGTCTGCTGGGGTTGTGTGGTTTTTTGGGGTTTTTTTGGTTTTTTGGGGTGCGTGGTGTTACTGCACCTGTATACAGAGCCTATGAAAAGGTTTTGGTTCCTACTGTGCAGACTTAGGTGAAGCATTGAAGAGCCAGGGGGAGGGGAGAAGATCTTGAAAGAAACCTGCTCTTCACAAAAGGACACGTTGCTTTGCATTTTCTTTGCAACTGAGTGACATGTGCTTTTTTTGATGGTGTGGATGAGTCTTGTTTGGAGATTTCAAAATCTACAACCTCCCTGTTTTTGTTCTGCCCTGGATGAGACCATCCCTGCTTTCCCCTGGCTAAACTCAAATGGGGTGGGTCTCATATTGGTGCTGTGTAACTCCTGTGGTACCAGAGCCTGAGCTGGCACCTCTCCAGGAGCCTGAGGGTTGCACTTCATTAGCATATAAATTTACATAGAAGTTTAATTGGAGATAAATGCACATGTTTTTTATTTATAGAGCTCTGCAAGTGTACACAGAGATTCACTTAAAAAAAAAAAACCACCCCAAAAAACCACAACCCAACATGCCAAGCTTACCTACCTTTTAGATTTGTGCAGGATTAAGGTTATAAATGGGCTTCAGACCTCATCAAATCCACAACTCCCTTACAGCTCAGTGGCTGCTTTGGCTTGCTGCTCTGTATTGCTGAGTTCCCTGCCAGCCTGCAGTCTCCATCCACACAGTCTGCCTTCGTCCATCCCTGCTTGCCACAAGAAGGAGTGGAGAGACTGCCATAGAGCATGGTTGTTTTAAAGTGGCTTCAAAGCTCTCACTCTGTTGTTCTTATCTGCAGGCAGCTTTGTGCTGCTGCTGTCTTCCTTGGTCATGGAGTTACAAAATGTAGCCCAGAGCCTAAATAAGTACCTTCCTTCCTCTCTTATGTGATATACAGCCCTGGTAGGTTCCACTGGCAGCTTGCTGGAAGATAAAATTAATTTTTGAGTAATGCACGTTAGAAGGAATAATCTGAACGAGGCATGCACGTTACTGGGTTATAAATTAACTATAACTACTGAGGAAAAAAGATACAGGCATCACCCAGCCTGAGTCTTGTAAACCTTTTCATATTCTGTTACAGCATGCCTCAATAGACAGAAATAAAATAAAATGGTGCAGAACAGAACTAAATACAATTATGAAACTTCTCTGTTGTTTGTACAGAATTTGGTCATTTGACATCAGGTCTAAAACAGTTTATTTTTGCTCATCTCGGAATACTGACAGAATATAAAGCAGGCCAGAAATGAATCATGCTGTGAATAAAGGGCTAGAAAATTTTATGTTGGTGTATCCCCCCCCTCCCCTTAAAAAAACACAACACAGTAGTTGGAGGGGTGGAATTGAGGAGATGGAGATGAGAAGGTAAAATACTTGCAAGGTGTATTCAGTGGGCTTAATGAAGGAATGCATAAGCCACTTATGTAGGGTAGAAATTAAACGGCAGAAGCATGCAACATAATAAGCTGTACAGAAGGAGTAAATGGAGTGCTGCTGTGTTTAACCTTGCTGTACAATAGGTTGTCCTGCTTCTCTTGTAGCTCCAGCAAGGCTTCTGACACAATCGTTTAACCAGGGCAGGGGTAAATGTGGCACAAGGAGGCATTTAAGTCAAGCTGACTGGCAATGTTCGAAATGGTTAAAGGGAATCTTTATTTTCACGGTGAATAATTAAACTGGGAGCTGATTGCCTTCTGTGCAGGAACATCCATGGCTCTTTATAAATCAAGTCTTCATTGCCTGCAACGTACTCTTCATTAAAACGGACAAACAAAAGCTCAAAATGCACGTTAAGCCATTTTTTTCTCAGTTGAGCTCCCTCATTTGTTTTTAAGCTGTGTTTCTGGATTTTGGGCCATCTAAAATGGCTGTGGTAACTCCATGATCTTGTGCTGTGGCTGTTAATGGGCAGCAGAAGCTCTCATCGAAAAATTTAGTATGGCTGAGAGTGTGCAGAGGAAAGGAGGAAGATGAAAATGTTACGAGTCTGAAAATGCAGGCCTGCTTAATGCTTAAATACATAGATTTGACAGTGAAGTATGCTTTTAAATAGATTTTAGAAGTTTATGTTTATGTGTTTTCCAGGTGAATTACCTTAATCTCCATCAGATCACCCTGAAAAATGTTCACTCTCAGATAACCCACACATGCATCTGTAATAAGTATGTGCAGATCAGTAACAATACCGACTCTTAGGTTAAACACAATTTAATTTGCTGGAACAGAGGTAAAAGGAGAGAACAAAGCTGCAGCATGAGAAATGATTTAGGCTGTTCAGCCTCTTTCAAATTTCTGATGCAGAGCTGATGCGTGTGTGTGTTAGAGCAACCTGTAATGTCAGACAGCCCAATACAGGGTAGAAACTGCAGAAATCTAATGAGCAAAAACTGAGCAAAGCCTTGCCCTTAGGAGAATTTGTAAAAGCACAATTAAAGTTCCAGCAGCAGCTTTATGAAATACTTCTCGCTATCATCTTGGTAAATTTGTCTCTCTTTTTTGCTACAGATCTCTCCCTCCCTTCCGTACTTTCCCCATCTCCTGTTTCTAATGAGTTTTGGGATGGCAAGGAAATTTGTCCTTCTTAAGGTCACCTCTCTTGGCTCTCCACTGTATAGCTGGCTGAGGTGCTAAGGAGGTATGCAGAGTGCCCCCACTGAAGAGGACCAGTATGTCCAATGAGCTATGAGTTGGTCTTGCTCTCCTGAGGCTGGTGGGGAGACTGTGCTGCCTGCTGTTTACTGGGAAGAGTCTAAAATGCAAAGGGTTGACAAACCTATCTGCAGACTTGCTTGCAGATCTGTTACCTGCTGAGCCCAGTGGAATTGAGATGGTTCCAGTAAGCCACTGCATGTGTGCCAAGTCTAGACCAGGGAGCTTGAATAAGTGATTCATGAGCATCTGGCCACTGCAATTTAGGGGATGGCATGTATGGCTGTCATTCCTCCCCAGCTTGTCTTCCAGTTTGTAGTTGGGGTTGAATCATACATTTAAATGTAGGTGCTCTATCATCTAATAAGTACCTGTTTGGTAGGAAGAAAAAAAGATTAAGGGCTGCAGTTTTGCATTCGTGTAAGTGGATCCAGCCAGATGGCAGAACAGAGAAACTACCACACAAAGAAAGCATGTCAGTCCCCAACATCTCTCCAGACTGTATGCTGGAAATGAATGTTTCTTGCATAGTACCTGTGTATGGTGGGTGTGTGGCACAGGTGAAGGATGGCAAGACCCTTGAGAAAGAGGATGAGTTACCTGCGGCCTGCAATTTGAGGAATTCCTGGTGTCCTCCTCCTTTGGGAGAAACCAAACAAATTCTTCTGTCAAGCCAGGTCTCCCTCTGTGTCTCGATGTCTGCTGTAGGCACTCTGCTATCTATGGGAATGACTGCCTGTCATTAATTTGTTTGAATTACAGTAGAATAATTTTTGTTATTATTTGTTTGCGGTTTTTTTCTTTTCTTTTGCTTTAACATCCCAAACTATTTCAAGTCATTGATGTTTTGAGATGCTTTATGCTTTTGATTTTCAAAGGTGTTTCTTCTTTGGCTTGTGCAGTGCTGAGGTTTACTGGTACTATGAGATGCCCCCATGCTGTCAGGCCTTGTTTTGTTCTGCTCTGTGAAATATTGACATTCCTAGTGCTGCCTTTTGCTGGGGTTAGCACGTACAAGAAAAAGCTGATTAAAGGTTTGCCACATGTTGCTCATCTGCATGAGTTTTCTTTATTCTGTGACTTTGGGCAGTCTGTGTATCTGGCAATATTTCTGGTTTGTGAGAACGGGGTCTGCCTGTCTTGATTCTTTTGGAAATGTGTGGTTTCTTTAATGTAATTTTATTGAACAATTTTAAATGCAGTTCATACATGTATATTATATGTGTATACTTGTTAAAAAAAAAAGAGGGGGAGAACCCACAACGGAAAAAAGAAAAAGTAATTCTTTCCAGAAGGGAAAAGAAATAGGAAGAAACACATTCAAACTGAAATACCATTTTCCCGAGGGATTTTCATAGCTGTTGAAGTAATTCTTTCTTTGTGTTTCCCTCTATGTAACATGTGGGCTTATTTCTTTTAACTCCAAAATATAAATTACTGCCATTATGCTCTCTCTTCCTTAGGATTCTTGAAACGTTTGTCTCAACTTCAATGCAAAGTACCCCATAGCCTCTGAAGCTTACTAGAAATTGTGACCAGCTTCCCAAAGTTTTCAGTTATTTCTTTCAGCTGCAGTGGGTTGGTTTTTTTTTGCCTTTATTTACTTTTAAGCACATTGTTTAAATGTTACTTCGGCCCGCAGTGAATTTTCCAGCAGAGAAACTTACTGAGAATAGACAAAATTATTAAAAATAAAAAAATTATGTAGCTCACTGTTTGTTTGGAGACCACAGAAATTGCCTGATAAAGGTCTACTATGTTTAAGCCTCCTCAGGCAGAGATATTGGTCTTAAAATGTTTTAAAATACAAAGAGCTATTCAGCAATCAATATTTCTTCTAGAACTAATGTTTTGGAAGACAAAAGTGAAGGGATCATTCCAGCCTCATATTTTTACATTGTTGCAAGAAAAATCCCACCCCACCCCCCCGTGTTAAAAAATAAATATTTCTAAGCACTTCCAGACCTGAGCATCATGCTGCAGCTCTGAGGAAAATAAAACTGGAGCAATAAGAGAAGCAGCTGTGGTGAAAGGAGAATTAAATATAAAGGTTTAAATTCATTATTAGGAGTGGAAGGGTTATTTTGGACTTAAAGACACAAACCACCCATTGAGGTTGAACTACAGAGTTTATCTCTTTGGGAAAGCAAAAATAATCTCAAGTATGTGTGTCATGGATAGATGCAACGATGTGACTGTTTGGACTAAATTTTTGTAGAAAACAAAACAAAAACAATAAAAAATTCGGAAGCATTTGTGTTCTTAAATAATGCATCTCCGAAGTATTTCTGCTGATAAGCCAAATGCATTTGTGTTGCTTGTTTCATGGGCTGCTAAGTAAAGCTAACCCTGTTAAATGAGTAACCTTTCTGGTTGTCTGCATCTGGCTAGAGGCTGTAAGCTGTGAATCATTAGATTGAAATTAAAATCCATTTATCACCTTTTCTCTTTCCAGCTAATTTAGGCAGTGGTGTTAGGTAGATTATTTTGTTCTTTCTAGTGTTAAAACCACGTGTTGGTTGCAAGTATTGCAGATGTTGGGGTTTTTTTCAAATGTTCCTATCATCCAAAGCTAGATTTCTTTCACAGAATTATTTTTCTGTAATTTCTACTTCATGAATCAGTTATCAGTATTCATAAAAATCAAGACAAACCATTTTTTTCCAGAGGAAATACAATATTTAATGGGATTTTCCTTACTAAATTTTGTGGTCTGGCCTGGAGGACAGTTGCACATCAGCTTATGAGTTTCAGCCTTTTTGCTGTAACATGTAGCAGGGCTATGACTGCCTAGCTTGCCTCTTGGCATCTCTGATGTCCATATCCTACACAGTTACTGGCCACCTTTCTGTAGGCCACTGCCTACAGAATCATTTAAAGTGAGACTTCCTGCAGGACCTTTTGTGGCATTTTGCTATTACAGAAAAAGCTTCATGGAAGGTAATGGAAATTAAGGACTGATTTGTACTATTTACTGAAGCAATGTCTTGAGATACTGAAGCCTGAGGGGAAATTCAGAGTACTTCTTGAAGAACCAGATGGATTCCAGATGTCTTTCCTTTTACCCCAGAACTCTAGCTGACCATGGTTTTCTGGTTAATTCATCATAATTAGTTATCTGATTTGGTGGATTGGTGAAGAAAGGCCTGGAGATGAGGTGTATCCTTTGTTGGAAATACTTTTCTATTTCCAGCAAGTAGTTTCATGTACAGACTGGGTTGAAAAAAAAAAAAAAAGTTAAAAAGAGTGAAGTCGTCATAGAAATAAAGCTGGATTCTGGCACTGGCCAGCTTTAGAAGTGTAGTTTTGGAGAAAGTTTATAGGTCTTGGCTCGCCAGACATAAGAATAACTCCTGTGGAACAGCTGAATGAAAGGAAGGATACCATAAAGGGAAATTAAGCCTGTGCAGAAGATGCCAACACATCTTTTTTTCCCCCGCAGACTGCAGCTCTGGATCAGCTAAACAAAGGGGCGGGCCGAGGGAGGGGCGGGCCGAAATGTAAGGGACTCAGAAAACAGTTTTCAGCTTTCAGCTCTGGTTTTAATCTCGTGCATCCCTTCCGTGTTTCCTTGCCAACACCTAGAGGTCTTACAAGTGCTGAAGCACATGGGATTTCCAGCGGTGGGGATGGTATGTAACAAAGTTCACTTGATAAAGCCATGCTTGCCAAGACAAAAGAGCTTTAACAGCTTTGCCTGAGCTGAACTCCTCTCTGCCCCTCTCGCCATATGACAGATATGTCAGAAGTAATTAAGATACAGGGTATTGCAATCACTGGGTCTTCTTGGATGCACTCACACTTGCACGAGTGTGCAGATCCCTTGGTGCAGCTTGTCTGAGGAGAGGAGTGGCTGGGCCAGCTGGTTTCTTGGAAGCCTGTTGCTGAATGCAGTATTCATAACAGGCTGTTTCCTGCCCAGCTTGGTTACTGGGCAGATCAAGTGTGTTTGATATCCTCTTAATGCATTATTGCTTTTTTTCTTTTTCTTTTTCTTTCCTCTTTTAAACTCACTAATGAGTAGCAAGTGCATATTTAAAAGTGTAAATCACCAGCCTGACTTTTCCACTGAAATACTTAAATATACTCACCATTTCCACTTCCCCTGACATCATGGAAGTATTATATGTGCTTCTTGGGGAAATCCTCATCTGATGAAAATTGCCCTGACTTCTGTCGTTGACTTCTGTCTTTGAGTTCCCAAGAGTCTATAATTTTATACTGCACATCTTTTTGGATGTTTATTCCTTCTAGTTTTAAGAGGTCAAAAAAATATGTTTCCTTCCCAGCTGTTAAGGTGATTAGTGTGTGTGTGTGTGGTAGTTGATGTGCATGTGAGGTTTTAATTTTTGTAGTCTGTATAAGGATATGCAGGTGAATTAAACACAGTTTGTTGCACCCTACTTAGAGACTTAAGGTTTTATCTGTCTGTTATTCAGTGGTCATTCAGCAGTTAAGGTTGAAACTACACTGCAAAATCTCTAAATTGGTTCTTAATATCCCAGACGCCTCCCTTGTTTCCCACCATGTTGTTTCCACAGTAAGAAATCTCTTTGCATTACTATTTATGAGGGCAGGAACATTAATCAGATTTGCAGACAAGTGCCTACCCTCCATAATTTTTCTCGCCACTCCTGCAGCTCCAGCTCCTCTTTTGCATACTGTGGCCCATTCACAGTGGCTCTATATCCCTTCTGGTTTTCACCTACCTCCAAGAGGCAACCTCCATGCTCCAGCCTTTGTGCCAGGGCTGAAGAGTCCTTTCTCTGCATGGAGCCATGGTTTCAGGCAAGCCTAGATGTGCTCATACAAAGTGTTTCCTAAAGAAAATTACAGGGACTGATTGGAAATTCTGTTTACATGAGAGGTTGGGAGGTTGTACCTGCATTTCCTGACTTGGTTGTGTTTGTAATGATGTAACAGCATGAAGGTGCAATTTCAGCATGGGTAAGCATGGCCTGCTTTGGCTTTCACCTAGCAGCAGAGGTGTGAATATATGAAAGAAAAGGTGTGAGGATGCTGCAGTGTGGGTTGTAGCCTGTAGTCTGTGGACACCCAAAACACACAGTGGTGGTCTGGTAGCTGAGGCTGAAGCCTGTGATGTCACATCCTTATTACCACTTAAGTCAGTTAAAAGTAGTACAAAATCAGACATACTTGATGATCTGTCTCAAAAGTTTCTTCAACTAAGAGTATGGGAAACAAGTTGTTGGTTGCTCAGAGTAAGAGATGTTTTCCATTCAGTCGCATCTGGAGGCAGCTTGATCTGTGTCTAAAGGAGAAATAGGCTCAGCTCTTGGTCCACCAAGCACCTTGACTTCTGTGTGGATATAGGTCTTAGTCCTCAGGTTAGACCACACTGATGTTCTGCATTTTCTTAGAAGTCTAGTATGTTTGCAACATGGAAGGAAAAAAGAGTTTTGCCATGAACATGTGAGAAACTTGATTTATGCAGTCTTGATTGATACGGAAATCACTGACATTAAAAAACAAACAAATTCAGTTGAAAGTCTTGGGTTGCTCATGGGAATGGTAGGTTCTTTTTCCAGCTTCTAGTTCTTTAAGAAATTCATGTGAAAGATTTGCTAACCCAAACGAAGCCCATGCCCTTTTAGAAGCTCATAACACTTGCTTTCTTTGTCCACAAAAGTGAGGGAGGTGATATCAGAATATGCAGAAAACATTTGAAAACTGAGCACCTATTAGGTAATGGTTGACTCAATGATCTTAAAGGTCTTTTCCAATCAAAATGATATTATGATTCTATGATGTTGCATTTAGAGAAATAACACACCAAGAAGAAGGTAAATCTCTTGAAAATGCGTGGCCTACATTCATAAAATGATAACATCTCTGATGTAGCTTGCAGATATTTGCAAGAGTAGATAGTTGCAAGTATTGTCTGCAGTTGTGCTCTTGGAGTATATTGGGCTGAACTGAGCATCTGTGCTAAAAGAGCAAGATGATGCCAAGAATAGACTCTCAATGTCCTTTCAGTGTTTTTGTGAGTTTTCTAGGAGTTACACACTTTGCATCTCTTCCTGTGTTTCCTTGTCATCTTTCCTGAAAGTGTAATGCTGGTAGATACTTGTCGAGCTGTTGCAAGAAAATCTGGGGAAATTACAGCAGAGTATAAGTTGCTTCACAGTTGTCTCAAATGCTGTTCTTGGTGGAGACTGCGCGTACATGAGCAGAAATCCAGTGTGCTTTGTTAAAGAGGAGGAAAACTAGTGGGGAGCCTCAGAAGCTGAGAGCCAGCATGAGGATTTGGGCTGTGCTGGTGCTCCCTGGTGCAAGGAGGAGCCAGGCAGGGATGTGGAGAAGGGAAGAGGGCACTGTGCTCCCACCATCCTTCTGCCCTTCACCACCAGGTTCATAACCTGTGGGCAGATGTCAATGAAATGGGAAAGAGGAGATTCTCAACGATAACTCCTGCAAGTGGTGTGGCTGAACTGAGGAGTGGGAGGGAGGCTGGTGACAATTCCCAGAGCAGCACTGGCCAGCTGCTGGGCATCAGTTACTTTGTGCCGGCCAGCGGCAAGCATGGTGCTGGGGCAGTAGAGCGCATGGGCCTGCATACAGACAGGTCTCGTTAATCGAACTGCTCATGGAGCACCTCCTTTTGATTAAATCAGATTTCCATCTATGAATGTGGTGTGCAAAATAAATCTTTTACTTGTGTCTCACTTGGTGCAGGAGCCAGAGAAGCTGCTCTGAAAGCATCACCCTGCCTCTCCCCAGCAGACAGGAGAGCGCCCATGTTGCCAGAGCAGCGCTCAAGCCTGATTCTGATAAACGAGTAATTAAACAAACAGCCCTGCTTTTATTGCTCAAACACAGCAGCTGGGCCCTGTAAGATGCTTGGCTAAAATGGAGAGATGTTCGTTCCATTTACTAATTGATTTTGTTTTCGAACTTCTGTAATGGCTTTATTTTCAGCTACATGCAGCAATAGAGATAAGAGGGAGAGGAAGGAAAACAAAGAGCAAGTGAAGCCATTTTGTCTCCTCCTTTCTAGGCTGGTTCCCACCATACTGGCTCAGACATCCCTGTGAGCAGGCTCATCTGTTTATAGGGCAAGTTTGTGTGCGCTCCTTTCACTGACAGCAGATGCTTCGGGTCTATGGGTGCTTTGCCTCTTCCTCACAACTGTCCCTGGTAGTGGAGTAGCAGTGGCGATGGTGGGGTGGGTTTCTGGTGCTCAGACAGGGTGGCCTTTTGGACGTGGTGGGTTTCTGGTGCTCAGACAGGATGGCCTTTTGGACGTGGTGGGTTTCTGGTGCTCAGACAAGGTGGCCTTTTGGACGTGGTGGGTTTCTGGTGCTCAGACAGGGTGGCCTTTTGAATGTGGTGGCTCATGACTTGCTAGGGCATTTGTGCAGAAGCATAAAGGAATGAACATATCTTTGTTCCCAAGAAGTGAAGTCTCACCAACTTGCTCCCAAGATGGTTTAGTAACGTGAGTTTCATCTCAGGCAGAAATCCACTTTGTCTTTTCCTGTCTTTCAAACAAGTAAGAAAATACTATAGCCTCAAGTTGAGTGAATGAACCTGTTTGAGATGCTCTAGAGGAGGAGAATGCTGGAAATGTTTTCTACAGCCACTTCTTCCCACTACCCCTCTATGTTTGATGCCCTCTCATCCTGGTCCAGGACCACTGCTCTAACTGTAGCCCCAACACCCCTTTTTCTGTATTCCCGTGCTGATGTCCATCCTTCCCCAGCTCTGGCAGCTCTGCAGTGTGATCACGAGCACCCACACCAATCATCTCTGACTGTGCCAGTCACTGTCATAAACTGCCTGGGTGGCCACTGTTCCTTTCCTGAACTTTAGCCCATTCCCAGTGCCCTCACCCAGTGCACAGGATCATATTGTGCAGGTGCTAATGCCTGCAGCATCACTGAATGGATCACTCTCCCTGAGCATTGCCTGGTCCCAGTTAATTCATGTGACCTGGATCTTAAAGCTGTCCTCTAAATTACAGTAAGATTTATTATAGAACCTGATTGTGGTGCCATCTGCAGCATAGATGGTGCTGCATACTTCACTGCTTGTGCTGGACCAACTTTGTTTCTCATTATGTGTCTGCAAAGCAAAGCAAAAGGGTAGTTTCAGCAGAGGTAGCAAGCACACATTATCTTCCACAAAATCCACATAAAAATTATTAATTTGTGAGTGAAATTAGACATGTCATTCATCAGTGGCTTACTGTATGCAACATCATAGTACTAAATACTCTGATGCCTGTGAATGCTTCATTTGGTTAGACTTAGCTCTGCGTACTGACATGTGCCTTGAGTTTCCCAGCACTGTGCTGGCCTTTCACCCAGCCTTGCTCTCCCACTCTTCCCTGCTCTGCCAGTCTCCACTGTGCAACAAAGGCTGGTTATTATTTCACAGGTGAAAATTGTCCCCCAGGTTGGTGTTTTGCCCAAATCACAGAATCCAGTCATCCCTCTCTGAATGCCAAATTCAAACTTTATGGTTTACGCCTTTTAATCCTCGTTTTCATTATCTTGATCTTAAGTGCGTATTTTTGGTCACAGATCGGAGCTTTTGCCCAATGAGATTTGCTGTAAAATACTCTAGATTGTTTAACAATTATTTCACACATTTTGATTTTTATTCCTATTTATCTAAACTTCAAAATATTTTCAATCTGTAAATCACTTTTCTACTTCTTCATATTTTGGTACTGTACCTTTTTTGTGAGCTGGGGGGAAAAGGATGTCTAACCTAGGAGGTAAATATTTTCTTCGCTTTTCACATTTAAATGTCTCAGCTTTATTCTTGGCATTTTTTTTTTCTTCTGGTATCTGAGACTGGCCTTAGAAGGTAAACACTGGGGGGAGCTAAATGAGATTAGAACATCACTTGGGTAACCTTTCTTAGAGAATGGGCAGTTGATCTGCCCATAATGCAAAGCACTTAATGTATTGAAGCATCTAAGAAAAAAAGCTACTAGTTCACCACTTAGAGTTCAGTTCCTGGATAATAACATTTATTTATAGGGAATAAAGAGTTAGGGCTGTGATGGCAAAGTAGATATTGTCACTCAAAGCATGGTCTTTTTATTAACCTCAGATTTATATGGTTAGGTAATTGTTGTATTAGTAGCAATTCTTGAGTGGTAAGGAGGACAAAAATAAGACAGATGTCTGTGAACAACATGCTGCTTGTTTGTTTATCTGTAGTAGGCTGGGGCTGGTAAATTGGCCCACTGTCACAGGCTGTGAGCGATAGCAAGATTGAGCTCAGCAGCCTAAAGCCTGAGACTCAGCAACTGATTTCTTTGTGTGTACATCTGTCCGTCCTTTTCTGTGCGTAGCAAAAGGCAGGGGAAAAAGACGCAAAAGGCCACCTACGGAATTTTTACTGAATGTTGTTTTTTTTCCATAAGGCAACTGACAGAAAATGTTTCTTTCCACTATTAGTTTGTGTATGTCTTTGACTTTGCAGAGGGACCCGGAGAGGCTGGATAGATAGGTACAGTCCAGTGCCATGAATTTTAACAAGTCCAAGTGCCAGGTTCTGCACTTTGGCCACAACAACCCCGTGCAGCGCTACAAGCTGGGGACAGAGTGGCTGGAGAGCAGCCAGGCAGAGGGACCTGGGGGTACTGACTGACAGGTGACTGAAGATGAGCCTGCAGTGTGCCCAGGTGGCCAAGAAGGCCAATGGCATCCTGGCCTGTATCAGGAACAGTGTGGCCAGCAGGACCAGGGAAGTCATTCTGCCCCTGTGCTCAGCACTGGTTAGGCCACACCTTGAGTACTGTGTCCAGTTCTGGGCCTCTCAATTTAAGAAAGATGTTCAGGTGCTTGAATGTGTCCAGAGAAGGGCAGCAAGGCTGGTGAGGAGGCTGGAGCACAGCCCTACGAGTAGAGGCTGAGGGAGCTGGGGTTTTTGAGCCTGGAAAAGAGGAGGTTCAGAGGAGACCTTATTGCTCTCTAAAACTACCTGAAAGGAGGTTGTAACCAGGTGGGGGTTGGTCTCTTCTCCTGGGCAACTGTGACAGAACAGGAGGACACAGCCTCAAGCTGCACCAGGGCAGGTTTAGGCTGGATGTTAGGAAGAAGTTCTTCACAGAAGGAGTGATTGGCATTGGAATGGGCTTCCTGGAGAGTCACCATCCCTGGAAGTGTTTAAAAGGGGGCTGGATGAGGCACTTAGTGCCATGGTTTAGTTAATGAGAAGGTGTTAGGTGATGGTTTGGACTCAATGATCTTGAAGGTCTTTTCCAACCTAATTAATTCTGTGATCCTCCCCTGGATGGATGTTAGGAAGAAGTTCTTCACAGAAGGAGTGATTGGCATTGGAATGGGCTGCCTGGGGAGATGGTGGAGTCACCATCCCTGGAAGTGTTTAAAAGGAGACTGGACGAGGCACTTAGTGCCATGGTTTAGTTAATTAGAAGGTGTTAGGTGATAGGTTGGACTCGATGATCTCCGAGATGATCTTGGCGGTCCTTTCCAACCTGTGACTTTCTGTGGAAGCAGGACACGTTTCTCCATGACAGAAATGCTCAGATATTTAATGAATATGTAGCTCAATAGTAACACATACAGAATGCCTGGACATACTTCTGGTATGATACTGTTCATATTTTCAAATGAAGGAAAATTCTGCTAATATATCCGTTTCTACTTGTTCTTCCAGTTTCCGTAACATTTTAAATTAAAAATGGCGTAAAACGTGGTATGTGGCTAAAAGCTTGTTGCAAAAAATAAGATGGGAGGAGATTGGTAAAAGGAAGTATATTTAATCTGTATTCTTCATGGCTGTTTCTTAAACTCGAAGTAAATATGGTGAAATTGAGTGAA
Organism: Ramphastos sulfuratus; assembly: GCA_013399055.1. Taxonomy (NCBI): domain Eukaryota; kingdom Metazoa; phylum Chordata; class Aves; order Piciformes; family Ramphastidae; genus Ramphastos; species Ramphastos sulfuratus. Next base: position 204,036 of record WBNM01037793.1, on the reverse strand, counting down.
TTTCTATTAAGCAGACTCATCTGCTTTCATGTCACGTACCGAACAGACAATTGATGGCATATTTCCAGCTGGCAGAGCTGTCGAAAGGTAGCATGCGACTTCAACTCCATTTTTTTCCCCTTTTCAACATACAATTGTGCAAGTCTATCTGAATTCATCAGAGAGTAAATATTCATTCAGTATGTAAAATAAAGAATAAATCTGTGAGCTGGATTCAGCAAGTAAACAGATTATGGCACTATAGGGTTTTCTTCAGTACAGCGGGTGCTTTAGGCACACAGATTTTTCAAACCTGATATGGTGGTCAATGTGATATCAACTGTTGGAGTCAATACAGAGTCCCCTAAGTCTCCCTTTTGCTTTTTGGGTTTGGTGTTTTTTTGAGGGGTGGGGAAGGAGGAGAGGAGGGGCAGGAAAAAGGGGTTTGCATAATGCATGTTTCCTACTGCATGTGTGGAAGAACAGCCTGTGTAAATCTGTTCTCTTTTTGAGAAATAGTGAAAAACTTCACCGTGTTTGTGTGGCTGTTACTTTTTCCACGCAAGGTACTTTGTCTGGAACTAATAATGGCGTTTACATTTACTGCTCCTTGTGTCTTGATGGTGTTTTCCCAAGCATTAGCTGCCTGTCTGAGCTCTAGCAGCTTCTCATGGTCTTCCTCTTGTAAAATAGTGGGAAGTGACAATTCGACTCAAATAAACTTGCCTCCAGGTGGAATTGTGCTGAAATTCTGCCTTTTTCCCTCTGGAAATTGCTTGGGTACTCAGGAGCTATTGATGGTGTGGATGTAAGGCCTGTGGGCACCACTGAGCTTCTCCAGTTTTGAACAGAGACTCTGTCTTGGGAGTATATAGCTCTTGATGTGGACCACGCTGGTTGTGGGATGTTTTAAGAGCAAGGTGTGTTTCTCCAATGGTTTCTCTGTGAATGTTGTCACCTAGTGAAAACCGGTAATGTCAATGCAAAACAAGCCTTCTGACTGCCTATGGTTTAGTTTAGTCACATACCAGAGATGAAAAAATCATTGAATTGCTCTTTCCTGACGTGCGCTCCTTGAATGGAGTTGGTGCAAATGTAGTCAGTTCACTTTGTTGAGTATTGAGAGCTGTGTGATATGTAAATAAAGCTTTATCAGACAAGATAGATTTAAAATTCCACAGTTGGCGAGGAAGCGTTAGCAGTATAATATAATACAAATATTTACACAGTAACTTCTAAGTCTTCAATAAGTGCTTAATATTTGAAATACGTGTTGTGAAAACATTGACTGATTAAGCCGTACCATTACTGCTACATCTGTATGCAGCAACTTGCTATGGTTAGGACGCAGGAGTTGCAGGGAGGAGTAGGTAGGTCACCTAGCAGTGCAAAGGCATTTAAATAAGTCACAGCATTCTTACTGTTTTAAAAACAATTAATTAGGATTCCGCACAGTTTGCTCTCCCAAGGCATACGTAGCTCCATCCCTGTGTCCTGCTGGAGCCGCCACTTTCAGAGACTGTTGCATTTGTGTTATGTGAGTGGATGTAAATCAAGAGCTTGGTGCATCTGAGACAACTTCAGTAGCAAAGTTTAGCTATGAAGTTTGTGCCTGCCCACAACATGGCGTGTAGTCATCATTAGTCTGTCCCTCCTCCTTGTATCTGTCAAGGAGATTTGATCAGGAATTGAAATGGACTGCAATGATGGATGTTTAATCTTTTGCCTGCATGCAGCATCGCAGGCTTGGTGCTGGATGGTAGCCAGTCCGCTTGTTTTGCTGGAAGCAGAGGCTGGCAGCAGAGAGGGTGTGCTCTTGGGGTGAGTGTATCTGCCTTGCCCAGTCCATCACTGCATTCAGCCTCCAGTTCCAATATTACTCAGGAGTGAGCTCACAAAACAGTAAAATCAATAGACTGCAAATTAAAATAAACAGAAACACAGCTCCTAAACTTGCCTGGATGATTCTCTGCTGCTCCCTCATTTGCCAGGAGACTGATTCATGCCTGAAAATGTGTTGCTGGTCTCTAACCTAGTCTTTGGTCTCCTTGTTTTATTCTTTTTTTTTTCCCTTTTTTTTCTTTTTCCTCCTTCATTTCTGCCTACTCTGTTTCACCTTCCACAAGTGCACAGCAAAGCTGAAAACCATAGTGGTTTAGGGTGTGCTTGAAGTATGAAAATCAGGTTGAGTTTATTGTAGGTGGGGCAGGTTTGGTCTCCCCTGCACATCACAGACTTGATCACAGTCTGCTGGCTTGACATTATGCTTGATACGATTTAGCCACTTCCTGGAATGTTTTGCCGTAAACCTCTTGTTGATAAGCTGTGCGTTGCTTAGACCCCCGTGACAGTTTTCCCTATCCTTTTCCACAGAGAGGCTAAGAGACAGCCCACAGTCTTTTCTCTAGAGAGGGGTGAAGTGATGTGGCTGGTCATGCAGGAAACCCAGCCCAAATAATGAAATGCTGCCTCTTTTCTTACTGCAAGCTGAGGCAAACAGCTGCACCTCATGCCGGTGATGTGTAGGGAGGTATTTATCAGCCTGTGCTCTGTCCACTCTGGATTGCTGCCCTGCTGCTTGGCTCTCAGTCTCCAGCAGGGCTGGAGGTAGATAGAGCTGCCTGGAATGTGAAGGACACACAGAGATGCCCTCAAATCCTAACTTGGCATTTGCTCTTGCAGCAATTGCAGGAGGTATTCACATCTGTGTCATTTGTGCTGGTAGCACGCAAAGCTAGATTCTGCAAGAGAAAAGTGAAGTAGGAGGTGATTTTGTTAGATGCTGATGTTGGGGATGTGGCTTAGGATAATTTAGCAGACATGTGATGCGCTGTGGTTCTCGCCTGTGAAGGTCCATTTCCAAGGTAAGGTTTCAGCATCTGCCTGTTCCAGTGACACTAGCAGGATGATTGCAGTGATCTTAGATTAATGATAACGAAGAGAGATTGAGGTTTGCAAGAAAGATGTTGCAATTCTTGTACTGCTCGTGATGATTTTGCAAGGTTAAGAGCAAATAATCTTGAAATGAGCTGGCAGTTTTATGATTGGGGTTTATGAGCTTTTATGATGTTTATAATCTGACACTGAACTTGCAGTTTAAGAGGTGAAAGGTTTAAAAGAACACAGTAGCAAAGGCGTACCATTAAATTTCTTCTTGGTGTAATTTTAATGTACGTTTCAGATTGCTTCCCTGACATGGTGGGTTTGCTAGAGTATGGGTGATGCATGTCACAGTGTGTGTCACTGAGTAAAACAGACTGTTCTTATCACGTATTCAATATAGGGAAGACTTGAACAGAAAGCGTGGACTAGAGGTAACTGCATAGATGCCCAAATGTAATCTTTGTGTTTCTATTTAAACTCCATTCACAGAAATACTTTATGTTGTCCATGCCTACTTGTTTTCTTGTGTGTTTTTCCGATACCAGTGAAAATCTAAAGTCCTCTGTAGTCTTTAAGCCAGAATTCTAAAATTATGACCTTTCCTCGTGGCACTATTGGAGAAAGTGAATAATGCTGTCTGCTCCTTGTCTTGCAATCCTGCATCTGCTTCTTTTGACGAATGTGTGCTTCAGAGGTCCTGCCTGCAGATGTTTGCATACCTGTAACACCAGCCTGTTCTTGAACTATCCATTTCTGATTTCCTGTGTTATCTCGTATTGCTCTGCGGGGCTCGGTGAGCAGCAGGCTTGCTGCTGGCTAGCTTTTTGAGGTTTCTGTTACGCACAGTACCGTATTTGTCTCCTGGTTTTGCCTTTGATTGCTGCCGAAGGTATAAACAAGCCTGTCAAAAGCCTTGTTTAGCACACAGATTCTGTGGGGGCGGCTGGCAGCCTCAGACCTGAAAATAGATCTAGCAATGAACTGAACGGCTTAAAACCCTGAGAATTTAATTTGATCTTTCTTGTTGCTTTAAATACTGGGACTGAATGAACATTTCTCTAACAGAACAGAAGGTGAACATGTTGGTATATGACAGTAATAGAAGAAGGGTCCAGACCTGCTGTCATTGAGATGCTCTTCTGCAATTAGAAGCTGGGCTTGGCCACTGGATTACAGCTCATCTGCTGTGTCCCCTGATTTTGCTTCCCTGGATCCTGTCGAAGGGTAGTCACTGGAGGAAGACCTGAAGCAGTCACTCCCATTTTAGTGTCTATTTGATGCTAGCTTTGTGAAGGAAGAAGGAGCTGCAAAATCACCTGGGTTTTCTTTTCTTTTTCCCCACCTTGTTCTCAATGTTCTTTGTTTTTCTTCTCCCCTCTTTTATGTAGCACCATGCAGTTTGTAATATCATAGCTGGGGTTTTCAGTTGTGGTGGTGTGAAGGTAACAATGATTTGGCTTTGACGTGCCATAACAGCTGCGGAATTCATTGGAGCTTAGAAGCCTGTGAGTTATAGCTGTGATACCATTTACAGCTTTTATGGAAGAGCCCTTAAATTTGTGAAATGTGTTACTTTTTGAAGTGAATTATATTTGTAATTTGAATTCTCTAAAATCCTGTCAGGGGAGGGGGGAAAAAAAAAAGGCACTTTGAAAATCATTCTCTGCCCCCTAGAAACATAGGCAGCTCTACCAGCTGGGGAAGCAAGTGCCTTAAATTGAGTGGTAGAACACATAGATGGATTTGTAAGTGCTAAAATGTCAATTAGTACACTTAAAAGCTTAATGGTCGTCTTTGATATGCTTCTAATATCTTCAGTAAAGTTTGAAAGTTGTCATTGATCAGGGAATGAAGGAGGATGAGGGACTTGAATGCAAACCCAAACAGTTGTCCCAGTTGCATCAGCAGTGCCAACATGGGCACTCAGCACCCTGCCTGTGTGTCACCCCTGTCCCATGCTGTACATCTGGCACACAACCCCTGTGCTGCCTGCTCTGAAATCTGCAGAAGCAAAGGAAAAAAAAAAAAGTGCTATTATTTAGAAAGTTCTCACACAGACTTGTTGGCTAAAGAAAAAAAAAAAGGATTATGAAAAGGTCAAAACTTGATTACATTTTTTCCTTATCAATTTCACACAGATCCAGATGTTCTGAACACCTGTGTGATTACAAGCGGAAAAAAAAAAAAAATCATCGTGTGCAATTAGGAAAGCCTGCTATCTCCATAAGAAAGAACTTCCTTTTTGCCCCCTTTCCCCCACAAAACTTCCCAGCTGTCCCTTATCTTCTCAATTTAACTGTTAGGGAAGACATAGCCTGCCTTCACAAATTAGGCCAGATCTTTGAGTTGTTGGTAGCCATTCTCTCTTCCTCCTCCCTTGTGTTTGAAATTGTAGCAAGAATGGAAGCTTGGGTATGGTAGAGCAGCGCTTCAGCGTAGCTCTGTCTGAAACTGTGACTTTGGTACCCTGAAAAATCTGATGCAGCTTCATTTTTTTTGTTTCCCTATGTTACTAAAATACCACCATTTGTTTGCTGGGTAGTATTTTAGAACGAAAATCTATTTAATACTGAAGGGCAAGCTTGGTAAAGCTTTAGAGTATAGGTTTTTACTGATACAGCTTGTCTTCAAGCAGGAAATTTGCTGATGTGACTAAACTGACCTGAAAATACATTTAGAGTAGCTTTAGAGTTTCCTCATACATCTTATTTAATTGGCTTATAAGTGAAGAGTACAGGTTTAGTTTACTTCTTCCAGCGTCAATGGATATTTCCCCCCAGCTTTACAGGATATTCTGCCAGTTGAGAATGTAAACAAGGACAAAATACCTGATAAAATCTCACTTAGTGAGTAGTACCTCAAGCAAAGTCAACATGTCATGCTCTCAGTGCAGTACAGCGTGTCCATTGCAGGACCCTGTGTCAGTGCAACTGATACAGTTCACCAAAATCTGTTCAGGTCCCAGTATCCTGAAATTTCCCAGCAATAGGTTCAGTGTATTTGAGTCTGTCACTATGCCTCCTGAGTTTAAAGACAGACAAGATGGCTTGGTGGATTTTGGGTTGGTTTTTTTTTTTTGGTTTTGGTTGTTTGGGCTTCTTGATTTGTTTGTTCGGTTTTTTTGTAATCTGATGATTGCCTAAATGAGGGCCATCCTTTAGACTGATGTGAAAGAGGAGAAAACTAACTTAAACATTTCCAAGCTAAAACAAGGCATTTCTTGAATCACCCAGATTGGATTTGAGGCAGATTTACATGAACTTCAGGTCTGTCACTGTGCAGGTTACCCTGTGGGTAGAGTTTGCCATGCCATGGCTTTGGCAGTGCTGCTCTCCCCAGTGCCAGTCAAGATCCTCTTGCAGGGCTTTGGTGGTGGAGCTACTCACGTAAGCACGCTCTACTTCAGTGCCATCAGAGTGAGTCACATGAGCCAAGTTCTCTTGTTCACTTTCTTTAAGCCAGCCCAACCAGTGCTGTGAAGTTTTAAATGGCAATAAGTGAACAACTCTGCTTGGTGCAGGGTCATCCAGAAGAGATATGGTGAATTCCCAAGTCTTCAAGGGGATCTCTGTCTCCAGCCTCAAGCCTGTGAAAGCATCACATTCCTGATGGGCACAGCTATATTAAACAATGCAGCTGAACTATATAGGCACTATTTCAGTGAGGAAGCAGTGTAAGTTTTATATTGGCAAACGCACATTTTTGCTGGTATATACAACTGTACTAAAAAGCAGATAGATCAGGAGATATTATCCTTGTAGGAATGGCTTCTTCATTCAGGTACTGAGTCCCAGAGGAATGACTTAAATGCTGACCTGCAGTCGTAATTGTGAGGATAGATGCTAAACACATCAACAGTTCTCCAGCTTATCTTTAATGTTGATACCAGTGACCTTTCAGACACCGTGCAATGCCAGAAAATTAGATCTCTTTAAATTCCCCTGTGAACAATGAAGACAAATTTATAACACACTAGTTGTGTCTTTCTTCCATGCTACCTTGACACTATTTTAGCATGCAAAAGTAGTTAGTATGTCTGAGGTAAAGGATCAGGTTTTCTGTTTGAGGGTGAAAAAGCTGTTTTAAGGTAGTAAGTAATATACAGCAGCCATGGAGTAGCCATGTTAAACTTTACATGTGTAGGTCTCACTATCAGACATTTAAACTGCAGAAAACACTCTTGTGTTGGACCGTGTTCTCATACTTGCACACTGCAGCCTGAACACCTTATAAAAATATGAACTGAATCAAAATGAAATTAATTAGAATATATTTGAATTTAATTGTTTTGAGCTGCTGAATACTCTTTGTGTGTACTGGGTTTTATGTGTCTATCTGAAGTGTACTTGGTGGAGAGTTTTAATTAGAACTGGAGACAGAATAAGACTATTTGGAATGTGAAATTTGTAAACGGCTGGGATTTTCAGCTAGGAGTGCAGAGGAGCTCACTACCGTTTCTCGCTTCTCTTTTTTCCCTCTTCTTAATAAGCTACTTTTATGTTCAAATTAATACCAGATCCTGAGAAAGAAAAGAATCCTGCCGTGGCTCTCAGTCTTATGCAGTATGATCAGAGTTGTCAGATCCACAGTTGCAGTAGATTTTTTTTACCTTTGTATGTTTAATGGCTCATGCTACTCTGTTCTTTGACGGTACCATTTAACCCAAAAAGTGCAGGGCTGTGGATGGCACAGGACATGTGGCTGCTTTGACTACTGTCTCAGATGTCCGACATGCCAAGACTCAAAAGAGCTGATTTGGCAGCTGCCCAGCAGATTTTTATAAAGGCTCAGTTGGTGGCCAGAAACTCAGGCTGTCAGAGTTGTATTATGCAATAAATTGTTTTTGAGCAGAAGTTTCTAATCCAATTTCAGCTGTAGTTTTTTAGTAGTCTATAATCAAAGATAAGTATACATTATTTCATGGTCTCTCAGAGAAGTGAAGACATGCAGTGTAAGCATCCCTCATCAGACTGCTTTGTTTGCTTTCAAGAAGGATGTAGACCTGTTCATCTACATGGGAAATGATGCTTAAATTATTTTGGCTTCTGCCTGAGAGACATGTATGTGTGTGCAACATATCCTTTCAAAGATAGTTCAGTGTGTGTTTAAGGAACATTCCCCTTTTTTTGAAGAGAGCATCAAATAAGGAAACTATCAACTCACATCTTCTGCGTGGCCAAAAATTAGCTACAAGTGATGATCAAAAAGAAAGTTGTACTTTGTCAGGCCATGGCCTACCTAAAACATTGCAGGCCTCATCCCTCTGACAGATATCCCCCTCCTGTGCATTTCCCATTCACTCTCCTGAAGTAAATAAATAATTGTGATAATCATGGGGGGAAAAAGTATGGGTCATCTGAATGCAATGAGATATTTGGGGTTTACAATAGTTAACTTTATAGTGAAGTGATTTTAATTTCCTGAATACCATCTGCAGTGCCCTCTCTGCCTTACAGTGGCCATCACAGTTTATGGTATGATGGGCTTGCATTGCTCCAAGCACAGACTGCCACTAAAAGGGCCAGCCTTGCCTGCCTCTCTGCCCTGGCAGCAGCTCCCATATGGCCATATGGTTAGTAATAAGAGACCTGATCTGACTGAGAATGATCATTTTTCTTGCCTTGGGGTGAGATTTTGACTCTACCTCAGTCAAGCTCATCAAATGGCTACATAAGGGCTAATGCTGGCATTGATGTTGGGGCAAGTGCATCCCACCTGGAAGCAGGTGAATTTGTTTAAGCTGGCCATGAAAAACACTCCTGGTTATTATCTTGTACCATCACACCTCTTTATTCCAGCACTCTGCTACCCTCATCTTTCTCTTGCTAGCTTCTACGTGCTCTTGTTAGAGCCCAAAACTCTGGCACTCTGGTTGCAAAATGATTGATTCAACTCCTGGTCTGGCCTAAGAAAATGGTAGCTGGTGGTCACTGCTGTTGAGAGAGAAGGTTTGAGTTGAAGTCCTGCTGTAAGTTGGTAAATTGAGACACTGTAGACTTGGCTTTAGTCTGAATTTGTTTGGGTTTAGCCTTTAAAAAAAAACCAAACATCTTTTGTTTTTAAAGTGTTTAACTTCACAGACCAATGTGGAAAACAGTTGATGTTGTAACTTTTCACTGGTTTTGTATTGAGTAGTAGTTTTCTAGAGATGCAGAAAGATCACTGAGGCCTCTAACTTTATGTAAAAGAGACAGTAAGCACATGAAAAAACTATTTAAAAATACTTCATTATAAAACCTAAGATAAACTTAGGAATTTTTTTTCAATGTCTCAATTCTAGAAGCCTGTATGAAAACACAAGTGAATTCTCTTTTGAGATTTTAATGGTAACTCTTCTAACCCTAATGTATTGTTGCAAGAGCAGGTTGAAGCTCTTTGGTCCCAAAAGTGCCAGAGGCTTTTACTGACCCAAAAACCAGAGCATTTCTCTTCGATGTTGCTCTTAGAAGAATTAAGTCTGAAGGGAGGAAACACAATCCCAGTGTAGCAGGAGATGGCAAATGAGCAAAACCAGTGGGAGCTTGTAGGAGATGAACACTATGCAAGTGGTAAGAGAGGGAGGATAGAGATTTTTATTTGTCTCCATCATTTCTTTGCCATGTTAACGTCAGGCCTGCTAGTCAGGAGCTGTAAAGTAATGCGAGTTCTGTGGGGAAGTCTTATGGAAGTACAAGAGAGAAAGTTGTGGTAATTACCAGATACACTTAAATGCTATAATAGAACCATTAATAAAGAAAATTTCCCCTTTATTCATCTTAGTTAGCACGTTTTAAAAACATGACCTATTTTCCTAAGATAGACGGAACAGATTACATTTTCCAGAAGGCATGAGTCACTGTACTATAAAGTCTCCAAGCCATATCAATCTTCATCAGCTTAAGCCATTCAAGAGATTTTATTTTTTTCTCACTGAATATAAGCAGTTTGTTTTAAATGAGAAACTGCTACATCCTCTCTGGATAGTTAAATATTAAATAAGTGTGAACTTTATTCTGAGAGGAGAAGGGACTTGAAGGACCTTGATAGTAGGCAAAAGACTGCAAGGTTATTACTGTGGGTATACATGGGTATATCCAGTTTACACCATGCTGTGCTTGGCTATAAGAAGTCCAAGCGGGATGATAGCTGCCAGAAGGAGACAAAAATCTTTATTTATATAGCTTCAGCTGAATATATTAGAGTCTGATTTCTGCTCATTACCCTGGAAGTACAAACTTTTGCTAGGCATTTCTGCTGGGAATAGCTTCTGCTGTGTGTTTGTGGAACACCCCCCTTGCTCCTGCAAGTTATATATAGAGAGAGAGTTTGCGCCCATGGGCCAAGGTCAGGATTTTACCCTGCGAGTACTATGTGCATTTGGGGCAGTGAAAAGATTGATGGGACTTTGTGATACAGTGGAGACCTCTAATGCAACAGGGGAAGTGTGTTTGCTGATAAAGTAGTAAGACTACACTTTCTCATGAGGTCCATGCCATGCCATGTATATAACAAGGAAGTCGGCTTTGTGGATGGATAAGCGTGCTAATTGCACTTCGTGGTAACTCACCCAACACTGCACAAAAGATTTCTTTCAGCCTCAGAAGCATGTCTAGGTATTCTACCAATTATTCTTAGTTCTGCCTTTTAGAGAAAAATAGATATAACTGTTTTCCATTGATAATATGCAGCCAAAAAGCGAAAATCTGTTGCAGGTCTTGAATCTAGTAAACAAACACTTCCATGTTGGTCCTCCAGCTGAAAAGTAGTTTATATGATCTCTGAAAATGTGTTGTCTGTTCTTCATGCAAGAGATGGATTTTTGTTTTGTTGCTAACTAAACACAGAAAAAACCCACCCTTTGAAATAGCTCTCCTTCAAAAATATCCTTCAGGAAACGGTAGAAGCTTGTGGTTTATTTTTCCCATTGCTTTGAAATGACCTTCTTACATTTGTGGGAAAGACTCTCTGGGGGCTATTGAACCATGAAAACATACTCATTGAGGGCATTGGGTGCCACACTGATTTTTACCAAACATTGGCCGCAGTGCTGGAAAAGCTAAAAAAGAGGGGGGTTGTGTTTTGTTGTTTTGCTTTCTGCAACCTGGCACGAAGAATGGGGTCAGGAGATGCGTGCTTGGGAAAGACCCAAAGAGAGAGCTGGAAACACACCAGCCACACTGAGTCATAACACACACGCTTATAAGTATCTTTGTACGTTACAAAGTCCTGACTTTTCAAATAAAGCCATCACTGCTGTTGAAGTATTTACATAGAAGTAAAACAAATAACGTAGAGTGCTGCATGCATCCACCCTTGTTCCAGCTCTCTTTTACCCTGTGAACTCTGACTCCTGTTTGCTTAAGGCAAGGCTGGGCCAGGCTGAAGAATGCCGTATCTGGCTATGAATGAACGAAGGAGTGAGGGAGTTTGAGTCCTGTGTATGTTTCTGCTGCTTCTTGTTCAGCAAAGCACCGTGAGAGAACGCCTGCTACTTCAGGCTGGTGTGAAGCCTGCCTCTCACTTCTGCTATGCCTTTAAAAATATCTTTTTATTTAGAATTCGAGTGTCACTTCAGAAATAGGAAGGCTATGTGCAGGCCATGTGTGCAAGCCAGGTGGCTGAACTGCAGTGAACCAGCACCTGAGATATAGGTGAATGATGAAAGGTACAGGTGATGGATAATTTGATTTAATTTTTCAATACAGGTTCTATATTCCTGTGCATTATTTTATATATATGTATGCACGTGCTCAGTTAATATGTATACATTAGTTTGTATACACGCTTTAATATATGTGTGGTAAAGTATTTTATACATTTCATATGCAACAGCAAAAACACGTATGTATGTGTGTGTGTGTGTGTGTTTCTTCTCAAATTAGCAGTGCGTAGCAAAAGCCTGTTGTACTACTCTACAAACATCACCTCTACAGCTGCAGAGCTGAAATCGAGCTGCCAGCCAGGTGGCACAAAAGAGAGCTACTCTGATCCCTACCGGGTTGCATCCCGTGTAGAAATGTACTGTGTAGGTAAATGGAGGTTATGCTCCTCCTCCCCATCCTCTCAGACTAAGCTTAGCAAACTGTTTCTGGCCTCCCTGGCACCTAAAGTTTACATGTAAGTGTACGACATGTGATTCCCTGAAATGGCATGACAAAGAAAGTGGCATGATTTTATTTTTCAGCAGTAAACAACAAAGTTCTGTTTCTTAATTCTGCCCCAGGGCTTCCCTTGTTGTTTGTCTGTTATATTTTTACTGGGTTTATAAACTAATCTTATTGTCAGATTGGGAGGCAGAAATAATTTCAACTGATCTGCACAGTGAAGGCTATAGGCTTGCGATGATGAATCTGCAGTTTAAAATGTTACTCAGCCCTTTTTTGGGTCTAAGTCAATAACAGACAATCCATTAGTTCCCTGGAAGTTGTTTCAATGGCTAATTACTTGCACAGTTGCAGAAATTGTTTTTTAATTCTGTCTTACATTTTTCTGAATTTGAGTTCCAGCTGTTGTATGATGTTACGCCCCTCTCTGCCAGCCTCGAGAGCCATCTATTATCGGATTTCTGCTCCTTGTGGAAATACTTACAGGCAAAGATCAAGTCAATCCCTTTGATGGGTTGGTGGGGGTTTTTTGGTTTGCTCTTGTGAAGTTATATAGATTAAATTCCTCAAGGGTTTCACTCGAGGGTATTTCTAAACGGTTCTCTGTGTGTGTGTGTGTTGTTTTGTTAAAGTGAGATAACTTCTCTTGCTGATGGTGTGAGTGCAGAGCAGGGCACGCTGCAGCTCTCCCTCCACTGGCGTGACAAGGCAGAGACGATCTGACCCATGTAATTATGGTTAAATGTGTCGGGAGCTGGAGCTGTGCCGCCGGTAGAGCTGCAGCTCAGCTGGGCTCCGAGTCAGCTGCTTGCTGACTTGTGGCTGCTTTTGTGCCACAGGCTCAGGGGAAGATGCCATTCACGATTGTGAAACATTTTTATTGCTCCTGCATATGGAGCTGTGTGAATGTGGGTGTTGGCAGCAGCTTAGTCCCTATTTTGCTGATCTTGGATAATATGGTATCGGGGAACTTGAGGTCCTTTTTACCAGGTCAAGTTATAGGTGTGGGAATTCTGGTGTGGAGAGACTCCTCTATGTGTATTTCTGTTGAGAGTGCTGCTATTACAGAGTAAGGATGGAGCCAATATGGTTCACCTTGAGTTGTAAAGCTCCACAAACTGTGTGTGGCGTGAAATACTGCCGTATTGCTTCAGGGGTTGCAAAGGGAGGTAGTTGTGTCTGCCTCCTGGGACCCTTCTCTTCACTGGTGGCATTGTGGCCCATGCAGCCCCCAAGTTGGTGGTAAGGCAGAAGCATCTCCTGCAGCAGAGCTGAACCTTCCAGCCAACACCAGGGAGACATTTTGGTGGCCTTTTCCCTCAGAAAAAGGAATAGTGCATTGCATGCCATCCTTCTGTGTGTCCAGCATGTGTGGGGAGAAAGAAATGAATTCAAGCCATGCACAGAAATACTTGGATAGGGTGGCCTAGACCAGATGCCTCTGGAGTGTGGTGGTGATGCTCTCCTTCCTTCTTGCAGCATGAACTGCAACTGGCATAGCTTAAGGCTTGGGCTTCCCCTGCCAGCAGTCACTCACCTGCTGCAGTTGGCTGCTTGGTAGGCACATGCCAATTTAAAGATCAATCCTGTCAGCAGATTTCACCCTGTTGCTACTGAAACAGCCAGCACTGCCATGTGCTCCTTGCAGTGATCTGCCGTGGCAAAGTGAATTTAAGTAGGATTAATTTCATAGGGTATTTTTTAATATTTGTTTTAACAGGGCTAAAAGGGCCAGTGGGATCAGGAATCAATGAGTGTTTTCATGCAAATTCCATCTCCTCAGAGATCACAGGGTCTGGTGCAGGAAGGGGTGTGTTTGTGGCTTCAGGATGAGCTTGGTGTTTCACCAGAGAGAGGCCTTGGGCTGGCAGGGCCTAAGAAAAGCAGCATGTCTTACGTTAGCTGTGCTCCATCCTTACATGTGCCTTGTGTATGTTTGGCTTGAAATATATAAAAATATAAGATGATGCTTTTGTTGCCTCTTGTTAGGGTTCTCTGTAACTCATCTAGGCTCCAGTGTCATGAGCAGCATGCCTAGCCACAAGGCTCTTCTGTTCTCTCCTGTTTGCTGTCCCTTACAATAGGATTTGTTCAAATGACAAGGAAAGGAGGGAGTGGTGTCTGCCGGTCTGTGACTGTACATGGACAGGTGCTGGAGATACTTATGACTGTTTCTTAAAAGTGTGGTGTCCCACCAGACCCTTGTTGGTAGGAACATAAATGGAGCCTCTTTAGGCCAGCCCTTTCAGGTTTAGTGTTGCTTCTGATTAGGGGTGAGGTTGCATTGGCAGCAAAATGATAGGCCTCTGTTGGTAAAGTACGTAAATGTATGAGTCCTTTAGAAATGCTTGTCTGGGGATTTGTTTGTTGCTTTCTTGGCCCACAGCTGCCTGTGCTCTAAAGCTCCCAGGGGATAGCTCATTCTTCTTCAAAGTATAGTAGCTTGTCTCTCGAATGAAATGCACATCCTGTTGCCAAAATATTGGTTGCTTTCACCGCATTAATTGTGTTATTGTGTTGCCCCTTTTTTTTTTTTTAATCTCCCTCTTTCCCTCCTAAGTAATTTGTTATATGTTTCTGGGTGGCAAATACTTTTGGTCACACTTCAGCAGCTGAATGCTAGCGTTTTACTAGAGAACCAAAGAAAAAGCTGTCAGTGGTCACCCTAAACTATGCTTTTTTTTTGGGGGGGGGGGGGGGGGGGCGGGGGGAGTTGATGATGTTGGTCACTCACTGAATCATGGGATGACAGAAAGTTCCTGGCCTTCTGCTGGGGATTGCTAATGGAGCTTTTTTTGAGTTTCCAGTGTGATGTGGGAATATGTGTTGGTACACTTACCTAAATAAGGCCTGCCTAGAGATGTTAATCTTTTTGCGTAGTGATGACGTATCCTTTTGAGGAATTCAAGGACAAAAATGCTGAAATAGTGGTTTTTAAAGATCCCTCAGATAATTATAGGGGTTATGAAAATATGATCACTTACCTGATCTCACTGAGGTCTTTGTATCAGTTTGCTGAGTTAATTTATTTGAATGCTGAAAGCTTTAGGGAAATGCTTTTCCAGGGAATTAATCTTTTAACTAAAGCACTTCCAAATGTGACATATACTAGTATTCCTTTTGACAGTATAGCATTTGTCTCCTAAAAATAAAGTAGAAAACAGATGCCCCATGGGCCAAATTCCACTTGGCTTTTAGATGGAGATAAATTCAGAATAACTTCATTGTTATCAATGTAGAACTTCATTTAACACTGCAATAAATGTAAATCACTAAAATGGGAAATAAAAATTCCTAAGCCAAGAGGCACAAACCAAGGCCAAAAAGGCAACAAGATAACTTGTTACACAAAACGTACCTCTTAAATTTCTGCAGCATTCGGTTTAGCATTTGGTTTGTTGTTTTGGTTTTTTTCCCTCTCCTCTTAATTATCTGGGAGAGCACTTCCTGGCTGTGATAAATTTCTCAATAAGGGATTCATTATGAGGATTTTAACAAATAAGTTTTACCTCCCGCATGATACCTGGTACACGACTACTGCTGTTTGCACAAAGGAGGATTAGAGGGACTAATACTCAGATTTGAAGATAAGAGTTATGTTTCTATTCTTTGTTAAAGCTGATCAATTTTAGGTTGCATTGTGTTATACAGTATAATTCTTCAGCTTATTTATCTTCTTTTTTTTTAAAGTAAAAATAATCTCTCTAGCCCTGGGCTTTTGCATTTTGTTTGTTTTGTTTTTGTTTCGTGTGCCTCTAACTGACTTCTCCTTTCTGTTTCTGTCTTCTTTAGGATGACAGCGATGGGATTCCCTGGTCAGAGGAGAGGGTGGTGCGGAAGGTCCTTTACTTATCCTTGAAGGAGTTCAAGAATGCACAGAAGCGGCAGCACGGTGATGGCATTAGTGGGAGTCTCAAGGCAGTGAATGGTGAGCTGCCTCTATGGTACCACTGAAATGACTCTGTCCTTTTCAATGCAGTTCTTGTGCTGTAGTCAGGAAGGAGACCAGCATGCCATCTGGCATGTGCTGTGTCTTTCTGATCTGTGCAGAACTTCTTTCTCGAGTGCTTAAAACACCCAATTTGAGCAATCCATGTGTTTCCATTTCTGGGAAATTGATTGAGATGGGTACCAGGGTGGGGCATAGATGCCAAGCAGGAGGGCAGGGACAGGCCGTCTTTTGTTAGAAAAGGTGGCTTCTCTGGTCAGTCTGCTCTCTGAGTATGTTGATAGGGAAGATGCCCATTTAAAGGTGATGATTGACTTCAGTTGTCTTGGGGCAGGACAGTTGGACAGAATTTACCTACTCTTATGTCATTTAGATGCAAATAACCAGCTAACCAGTATCTGTTTCTCTGGAGTGGTCTCTGTCCAGAGATGAAGTAGCTTAGAGAGGACAGAGACACTGGAATATTGGAGTCCCCTAGTTTAGCAGTTATTTAAAGGTTTTAAAAGGACATGAAGGCAAGCCTAGATGACAAGGCCTTGAAAAAAGTTTCATTAATCCTTTGGCCAATCTGTTGCTCCCCCTTCCATGGCAGCTTGCTTAAAAAAGCTGTGGTCTCCTGAGCAGTGAATATAAGGTGTTGTCTCTTTCAGTCACTCCTTGACACAGGATCTGTTCTTGAAAAGGCTTTGTCTTACTGGCTTGAGGCTTGAAAGTCATGTCTAGCAGGATTCAGATTTGAGAGGAGGCTTATGGTTTTCACTGAAAAGCGTTTATTTGTTTCTTTATGGAGGTTTATGGCAGTTCGTTTTAGGCGTGTGTGTAACGATACGTGTGCTAATGCATTAAAGCAGCAGCTGGGAGCTTCCTTGGTAGGTTATTCATATTAATATGTAGTTCGTGGGTTTGATGTGGTGAGCCATCTTTCACTGTATTTTCACTGAGCTTTATTGCCGACAAGGCAAAAACCTAAGGGAATGGCTGGATAGCTACAGGCAGCATGATAAAGTTACTGTGTTGCGTAAGCAATTGCAAACTCCTTAATGTGATTAAAGAAGACCTTACACGTCTGAGTTCAACAGTAATATCAAATACTGATCTGATGGGAAGGGGCATTTAGGTTTAGCAGCAAGCCATTAATAAGCTTGGAGATGTACACAAACCAGTGCTGGCTTTTTTCCCTCCCAACACCTCTGCATCATTGATCTTCTGTCAAACAAAATTTCTCTTGGAAAGTTTCTTAGTCCATTGTGGGGTTTTGTTTAGTCAAAGGAAAAAAAGTCTAAAGGCGCGAAGCACAGTAATTGTGTGTTAGGAGGCTTTGATGATATGCCAGGTTACAGGATGACTGAGGTTTTTATGGTGTCTAGTTTCTCCAAAGGCAGCTTAGATGAAAAGTGAGTTGGCTGGGAATGCTCTGTACCAGACGTGGAGTATGCCACTGACATTCTCTGGCACTGGCATGGGTCGCATCTTCAGAGCTTGCTTCTGTCATTGAGAACTGTAGCGTTCAGTGCTTTTTCTCCTTCATAGAAGTAGATGATCAGTTCCATGGGGATCTGGGTTTTTTTGCTTGCTTGTTTGTTTTGGTTTTGTTTTGTTTTGTTTTTTTTGAGCCAGGATGACATTCTGTGTTACATTTGTTTGCTAAAGGATTCTTTAAATGTCTCATTTCACTGCTGTAGAGTTTCAACATCACTTCCCAAAAGTGGCTTTTTGTCCACGTGGGAGAATATTTCATTATACAAAGAAAAAAGATTTGCAAGAGAGAGGAGGTTCGATGTTGTGCCATGACATTAAGGAAATCTCTTTGAACATACAATTTGTTTACTACATCTTTTGAAAAAATAATGTAGCCACGTATTATCAAATACACAGGTCTCTATAGACTGGGAGAAAAACAGGTTGCTTGAGAAATGACTAAGCTATTTTGAATTTAGGGAGAGACAATATTTTAAGAATGAGCCTTAGATTCATGATGTCATACTGCTGAAATAAGAAATATTTTCTTGCATATGTCCTTTGTTCCAGCACCCAGGCCACAACCAGCATTGATGTTGTTAATTGAAAAAGTAGCATGATGCTAAATATGGTTTTATGTGAGCGATCTCTGCCAATAGTCAGCACCCATAGCTCTCAAGCAAGGGAGCAAGGAGAATTTAGCCTTTCTAAAGTTGGGATCCCCTGACTGGAATTCTGGTTAGGGTGCTTTGCCTTGACAAACGTAAAGGAAACTGTAGGTTTTGTGCTGCACAGCTCTGATATCCCTAGGGTGTCGCTCCTTCAGCTGTTGAAAACCAAATAGGTCACCTTTCAGTACCTGGCAAATGTAACCATTTCGAGGAGTGGGAAGGAGGCATCTGGACAGGGCTCAAGATTGCCAAGTTCCCTTCTTGATGTGGAAGCATGGACTGGTCTGTATACTTCTGAGAGCTCATATGAGAGCTCAGACGACTGTGAACTACGTAGCAGGATCTTCGTGCCTCTGTCTATAGAGAGAGGTTCTTTGTTCTGGTTTTATAACTGTTTTTCCCTAAATGTATTTACTTAGAAACTTGCAACTTGTAATTTGTTTCAGTAGAAAGTATTTAGTTTTGGCAATAGAGGAAGGTTAAATATGTACCAGCCCCTTGCAAATGATATCTTTAGAAAGTCACTGAATTAGCTAAACATGCTACAGAAGTTGCTTAGCCAGCATTGCCAAGCTACAACTAAACATTGTCAGTGGTGTTCCAGCTGGTGAGTACTGTAGTGTCTTTAATAATTTGGTAGCTGAAATAATGCCTCTGATTTGATGGTGCAAGAAGCAAGTTCATTTTAAATATAAGAGATGAACCCATTACCGGGAGTATTTTCTGTACTGAAGTTTCTGCAAGCTCAAAGATATGCTAGTGGTGGCATAGAGACAGTTTCCATGCCTCTCTGAATAATAAAATAAATGAAGTAGGATTCAGATTACTTTTGGAGACTGTATGTACCTCTTTACTCCACTTTAATAGTAAAGATACTTGTTATGCTGAAAGAAGTCCTACTGTTTTCAGTTTGTGTCTGAATGATCTTGATAAGGTGTTAGAGTGCACCATTGGTAAATTTGCACATTACACCAAGTTAGGTGGATTTGTCAATCTGCTTGAGGGTAGGGAGGCTCTGCAGAGAGACAGATCAGATCAATGGGCTGAGGTCAGTAGTATGTGCTTCAATGAGGCCAAGTGCCAGGTCCTGCACTTGCGTCACAACAACCCCATGCAGTGTTAAGGTCTTGGAAAAGTGTGGCTGGAAAATTGTCTGGCAGCAAGGGACCTGGGAGAGTCTGACAATGAGCCAGCAGTGTGCCCAGGTGGCAAAGCAAGACATTCTGGCTTGTATCAGAAATAGTGTGACCAGCAGGAGCAGGAAAGTGATTTCCCCCCTGTATTTGGCACTGATGAGTCTGTGCCTCGAGTACTGTGTTTGATTTTGGGCACCTCAATATGAGAAAGACATTGAAGTGCTGGAGTGGGTGCAAAGAAGAGCAGCTAAGCTGACAAAGGGCCTAGAATATGAGTCTGATTGAGAGTGGGTGAGGGAACTGGGACTGTTTAGTTGGAGGAAGAAGAAGCTGAGGGGAGAGCTTATCACCCTCTACAAGTACCTGAAAGAATAATATAGAAAGGTGCTGGTCTCTTCTCACAGGTGATTAGTGATAGAGCAAGAGGGTCGGCCTCAAGCTGCACCACCGTAGGTTTAGGCTGGACATTAGGAAAAAAAAATTCCCTGAAAGAGTGGTCAGGCATTAGAATGGGCTGCCCAGGGAGGTGGTTGAGTCACCATGCCTGGATGTGTTTAAAGGTCATTTGGATGTGGTGTTTAGTGATACAGTTTAGTGGAGAACTTGGTAGAGTAGGGTTAATGGTTGGACCTGGTGATCTCAAGAGTCTTTTCCAACCTAAATGATTCTGTGATTCTATGAAACTATTACTTAGGTGGTTCTGATTAAAGTAGCAGAGTTATGCTTGGGAATGGCAGTGTGTTTGCAGGTCTCCTTCCTCCTAGCTTTTTTATACCTCCTTTTCACCTAGTGATAGTTTTGCTTAGCTGTTTGTGCTGCCAGATATTTCTCAGCCTGGTTTCTTTAGTCTTATCCCAACCTCACTCCCAACTAGTAGTATTTCAGAGAAAGGCGAGCAGGTGTATTATGGCTGTTGTATTGGTAAGTATATTGCATGTGTCATCATGCTGACTCTAGATATTTACAGAGTATGGAATGACACCCTACAGTATCCCTGTTTTATATGTGTTCCTCTGCAGCACATAGGAATATAAAATCTGAAGGAGGTACTTCTGCAGATCGTCAAGAAACCCTCTGCAGCCCTAAATGTGGTACTGGAACTCTGATTATGGAAACAAGGTCGTGATTGGAAAACCCAGAGGGACCTCTTTAGTGATTTTGATTACTGCTGCCTGTCATTTGCATTAGGATTTTAAGAATAGGGATTGGTGTTTGGCACAGTGATACCAGTTTTCAAAGATCCTCATCTAAAAGGAAAACTAAATCCCTTGGGAAATTGTTTTCTTCTTGCGTAGCTCAGAATGTGAGATAAGGCTGTAAAAAGGCAGTGAAAGATGTAATTATTGCTTGTGTTCTGTTTATGTGAATAAATCCAGTACCCTCAAAAGAGTACATCAGAAAGCAGATTTTTTTTTTTTATTAGGTAAGATTTTAAATTATATTCCAAATTTGTGATACAGAGATGACAAACCAGATGATAGAATTACTGAAGCAGGTAGTCTGTTTTCACCACCTATACTTTGTCCTAGAAAGGGGTCATGGCAATCTCCAAACACGCCGGCTTGGTTAAGCCTGTGCAAACATAATCTATTTGGGAAATCCAATGTAAATGAGGGAATGCTTTGGCAGAAGTTGGAAGTCTTGCTCAGCTAGTAAATAAAGAGATGAGTAAAAACATGGGATTTTGCCGTTCTGAGAGCTTTCACCTTACACGTAGGGTTGTTAAAGTCATTTGTTCATTGAATGTGTGTTCTTTAAACAGAGAAGGAGTGGTGTCGGCACTCTGAAATTGGTGGCAAATCCGTAGATGGCTGTGGTGCTTCTTCCTCCCTTTTGCTGCTCAGTTCCTGCTTTCAACTGTTCCTGCAGCAAAGCTAGTGTGACTTCTGTTGGAGGCTTGCTTTTTCCAGAAATGAAATCATATAATCATAGAATGGTTTGGGTCATAAGGGACCTTAAAGATTAGTTACAAGGCCCCTGCCATGAACAGGGACACCTTCCACTAAACAAGGTTGCTTAAGGCCCTGTCCAACCTGGCCTTGAACATGTCCAGAGAGGGGGCATCTACCTTTTTCCTGGCCATCCTGTTCCAGTGTCTCACCACACTCACTATACAGAATTTCTTCCTAATCTCGTCTGAGTTTTCTAAATCTTCCATCTTAGAGCTATTGTTCCTCATCCTGTTACTACCAGCCCTTGTAAGAAGTCCCTCCCCACCTTTCTTGTAGACCTGCTTTACGTACAGGAAGGCTGCTGCAAGGTCTCCCAGGAGCATTCACTTCTCCGGGCTAAGTAGTCCTAACTTTCACAGCCTGTCCCCATAGGGGAGGTGCTCCAGACCTCTGATCAACTTCATGGCCCTCCTCTGGACCCACTCCAGCAGTTCGATGTCCTTTTTGTGTTGGCAGCCCCAGAACTGGACGCAGTACTCCAGCTGGGGCTTCACTGGAGCAGAGTAGAGGGGAAGATTCATTTCACAGGTCTTGCAGGTCACAATGTCTCTGTACAGATGCAGGAGCCTCTGAGGCAGCCTTTGGCAGGACTGTGGTACTCGACCCAGCAGCAGTAGTGTGCTCTGTTTCCTGGGTCTGCCCAACCCTTAGCTGCCAGGCTGACTGGAGCAGACAGCAGCGCTAACTGGAAACAGCTGAGTTTGTCATTGCTGCATGGATTTTCAAGTGTTCTTTGTATGATACATGGGAGTTTCTGTCAGTGTTCCCCAGTGGACTCTGTCAAAATAAAGGTGCCCTGTGGTAGAATGCTGTAGGGGCTGGGCTAATCTGATCCTGAATTGTTGGTGAAACCTCTTTTCCCTGGCCACGTTGCTAGTATCGTGAGCATAGCATACAAATTGCGACAGATGTGGTAGAAATTCTTAAACCCGGCTAAGCTGAGTGCTTCAGCTCTGTGTTGTGCATTATTTGCCAAAAGCCAACTACATGGGTGTGGCACCAGCTGCCAGCAGGGTAACTACGTCTTCTCTGGGACGTTCATGTCTCTTCTTTTCCCACTTCTGCAGATGAAAACACCACAGCTTGCAGGAAAATGCTCTGTCCCCTGTGTGCCCGGAGCCTACTTCCTCCCTGGTGCAGGCACTTAGGCAGGACAACCACCCAGTCTTTAGTTTTGAAAAGAAAGTAGCCCTCTTCATTCACTGCAGTGGTTCAAATATGCTGGTAGCTTCATCTCTGTTATTTCTGAAGGCTGCAATTAAATGGTAGAAAAAGGTTTTATGCTAACGTTTGTCTAGGGAGCTTTTCACTCCATCAGCGATGTGAAATTGCATTTGTTGACAGTGGGCAAAGTCTGTCTGTCTCTTAGCTTTAGTAGAAGATTGTGAGTGTGCCAAGGACCCTTGTCTGTGTAAGTGGATTTAAAAAAATGCATTTACAGAAACAAACACCTCTTTCAGCTTTGAAATGTTTCCCCTTTACTTTCTGAGTAAACAGCCTTTTTGGCTAGTTTTAAATTGTGATTAAATATCGATGTTTTCAACTAAAAGGTTCAAAAAAAAAAGCATTTGAGCAGATTTGTCATGGCACTCAACATCACTTTCACTTTGGTGCTTACTGTCAAGTGAATTTAAAGATTAACAAATAAATAATAGGATGTTGGGGTTGGGCTTCATGTAAAATTTCCAACTCTCTTTCCTTTTCTTGGTTTTTTATAATAGAATTATTTTTTGAGCCTGCCAGGGACCTGCTTATTCACCGTCTGTCAGACACTTCTTGCCTTTTCCATCATCACCACTTTTAAAAATTCTGCAGGCCAAATTATGCGCTGGGTGATCTCAACCCAATTTGATTATGTCCAAATTGTTCTCCTGTCTTAATGCAATTTCAGCACTTGGCAAGACTGCCAGAAATTTATCTCTTGCAGGACACTCATCATCCTTTTTCTCTTACACGTAACAGAGGTGGATTTTTTTTTTTTTAACCAGAAAAACAGAGGAATTGTGTAATTAATTTTCCTAAAACTTTGTTATGTGGCCATCTAAAAAGAGTTACTATTGCCCCTGAGTGCATTTCTAGTCAAAGTAGTTTTAAAAATAATCTTGCCTCCCTGTATATTGCTAACTACAGGTAATGGAAAATGAAAATGGCAGTGAAGAGTCTGCAGAGGCGTGTGCATAATCTGTAAGAGGCTGAGTTGCAGTAGGTCTAAAATAAATATGGTGAGGAAAGGTTCAGCAGTGACTGATAGGTCTGGTCGCCCTCCTTTTGCCTTCTCTCTTGCGCTGGCTCTGCCATTTGTCTGCCCACACAGTACAGCCAGTCCAGTGACTAATGTGGCAGAAAACTAGTCTGGAAGATTGTTTAAATACTTATCTTCTAGAGGTTCATTAAGAGGTCATATGAGTACCAAGTGCTCTTTTGGTGAAAATGAGGGGCTGGAGTATCTTGACCAAAAGCTGTAGGAGGAGACTAGGCTTGTTCCCTTTTGATACCAGCAAGCTGCTGGATGGGCACAATCCTTTTGTCTAACCACAGCCTTAGGATTGGTGCAGTCATTGTGTCTAACCACAGCCTCAGATGCTAGAAGGGACAACACTTGCCAGAAATAGAAGCAAAAAAAAGTATGCAGCTAAATAACTTCACAACCAAAGGTGTTTGGTTTATGGGTTTGGTTTTTTTTTTTTTAGTTTTCAAAAGCACCACACAAACCAACTCCTAACACTGACACGGTGGTGAAATTCATTGTAGACTGCCTATGAAACCAAACTCTACTTTAATGCCAACAGGGAACAACAGTTTTGTTTTCCTTGCTTCAGAGTCACTCTGCATAGCTGCTGCCTTGGATTTATTATTTCTGTCATCAGTCTGGGGAGCATCCTTCAGTGCAGACAAGCACTACTTCGTTCCATCTTCGGCAGCCATTGAATCACCAACCAGCCTAAATTTACACCCTGGCATCTTCTTGGCTGGCATGTACACCCAAAAGGATGATGGTGGTTTTATCTTGTAGCTCTGTCAAAAATGGTATCTTTCATCAGTTCTAGTTCACTTATTTTAGAAATGAGAGTAAGGCATAACTTAGGCAAAGCTGGGTTTTTTTTGACTGTAGAAGAGATGCACCACTTTGGATTCTAACTTCAACCATTTCTTTGGTTGACTGGTAAAGGAAATTTAAATTTGTTAATTTTAATTTGAATAGTTTTTTTACTGGCATGTTAAAAACCGGAAAGATCTGCTTAGAATGTTGTTTTTTACAATAACGTGTTGGTTTGGATGAAGTTCATGCTGAGATCTGAGAACTAGTGTTTGGTGTTGGCCACCTCCTGAAGCTGTTGAGTTAGGAGGTAAAAAGATAACTTGTGGTTTACATAGAAATCAAACCAAAATTAAACAGCTGTTAAAGGTAGTGTAAATGATCGAGTTCCACACCATTATATGCCTGATGGATCCTGCTATTAAAAGGACTGGAAAATTTGCACAAGGCAAGAACACAAAGGAGGCAGTAATCCAGCAGTATGCTCAGAAAAAGTGAGTACAGTGCTTTTCTGTTTAAGAGCAATAGTTCTCAGAAGGCATGAGTGTGGAGAAGGGTCCTTCAGCTGTCTATTGCCCAATGCTCATCATTATTATTGTTTTAGTGTTTATTAAAGTGTTCTTGTGGGGATCAAAGATCTGCAGGTCCTATGTATCTGCTGTTGTAAAGAAGGTTTAGATTTCAGTATTCCCATTGCTTCTCTGTTGTCCATGATTGACAAAAGGAAGCTGTGCATTAAATAACTAGTGTATTTAATTTGAAGGACAGACAATAAGGAATATAACCAGAAAAGCAGCAGGAAAAGAAAAAGTCAGGCATTGAAACAGAATACTCTATTTCATTAAGAAATTAGAGATGCCACAGGAAGTAGTATCACAAGTGAAAGCAGAGAGAAGTTTTAGTCATACCCATAGACTGTGTAATGCAGTTTACTGCAGTCATTCCTAGGGAACTTGCCATAGGTTGGGAACTATGGAGTTAAAAATCCTCTAGGGACTAGAGGAGCCCAGGAGATGGACCCAGGAAAGTGTAATATTGTTATTCAGTCTCNGGCTCCAGAACTGCACACAGTACTCCATTCTGCTGTCTCTTTATAGGCAGGCAGCAAGGCCAACTCATCCTACTTTCCTCTTTATCCTGCCTGCTGTCTCTGGCAGGAGCTACTTACCTAGGCCTGTTTGTGGCCTCGGGAGGCTTTGTTTCGGGCCTATAGGTGGCAGAGGCGCTTCAAGGGGAGGAGAGGAGCACTGGGGATTGTAGATTGGTTTTGGGTTGGGGGAAGATTTAAGGGGGTTGCTATGTATCCTGTGTAGGCTCTGTAATGTTTCTGTATCTTTCTTTTCAAATACAATTCTGTATTTCTTTCCAATTCATTTGAGAGCATCTCATTCTGTCTGCTCTTTTAAAAACACATGACAGAATTATATTTTTTGAAGCTGTCTGTGCTTAGCTTTGCATAAGGCTTTTGCTAATTGTTTGTCACTAGAGCTTAGAGCTGTTAGTGTAAGAGTACATTTTGTGGAGCCCTTACAGACTATTGGAGAGAATATGTTTTCAGTTTTCAAGGGCAGTTTTTCCTTGATGTAAGGGATGTTTTAGAAATGGCTTGCTGTTTGAAAAGTGGAAGGATTCTGAGAGCTATTTGGTTCAGCAGGATGTTCTTAAGGCCATTAGTCTGTGTTTAATCAGAGCAGATGTCATGTGTACTGTAAATCTTAGTGTGTCAGCCCTGGCAGTAAAGTCAGTTTAAAAGAAAAAGCAGAGATTAGTGACAGATGACTGTAACTGCTGATGGGCACAGTAACCATTTCTGCAAGTTACCACACACAGTGGCCAATGCACCTTACTCTTCACCTCAAGTAGTATGAATTGCTGTGTTCTCAGGCTTTGACTTAAGTGTACAGGTGGTTGCCAATCAAAATGGATTTGGTTATCCTCATAGTGATGTGGAGTAAACTGAAAATGTCAGTTGATTGGTATCACATTATTTGTAGGTGTCATCTGCCCACATTTGAATGTAGAAACTCTCCTATGCACAACAAGAAAATCAAATTACCTCTCTGAGCAGAAAACCTCTTCAGGAATTAGTTATGTTCATTTCACAGCTGATAACAGCCTGGGAGATAGGTCTTTGCTGTGAGTTTATGCTTCAACATTTCAATTTGGTTTCAGTGGGGTATTTTTGATTTAAAATCTCCAAGACACTGTTCTGCAATAGATACTCTCTTTTGGTAACTGATGGTGATGAGAAGTTCATCACATAGCAAATACTTCCCATAGCTTGTGGGTGAATGTTATTTTTAAAATAAATATAGCTTAGCATGTACACTTTTACATATAATCTGCTATGTTAAGTCATAGCAGATTGCCCTACATCATAATTGTGAATGCATTTCTAAATCCTTTTTTTTTTGTGTATCTCACTAGCACATATTTATTACATGCAGTTAGTATGATGTTGTATCCAGAATTAGTTAAATGTGCATTTTCAATAGCTTGCTTTCGATGTATGTTATTATCCAATTCAGATGAATTTAATACTGTGAAGGGGATGTCCAGTCAAAGGTGCAGCTATAGAAGGCCTGTGCTTAAGGTGATGGGATGACAGTAGCAAGCTTGACTTGCAAGGGTTGTTTCTTGTACATCTGAAAGAGTTCCCAGCTCCAAGAGCTAAAGACAGCTGATTTTCCACCCTTACCCATCCTGTTTTCTCCTCTCACGAAACTGTTAGCATCGCAATTGCACCGTGTGATGTTTCAGATCTGTCCACTAAGAGGCTAACTCATTCCAGATAAGCCTTGAACAGACAACACTCATTTTCTACTTCGCTCAGAATTTCCTGTGCTTTGTTCTGCATCTGTTTGTGAAAGACCGTGTTATCTTTGAGAGCCTTCATCTTGTTTTCTTTATTCAAGCTATACGCTAAAATGGAAAAAGGGAAGAGCTGGAAGGGGCCCAGCTGGAACAGTCTGACAAGGATCCCACAGAGGGAAAGAGCTGGCAAACTCCTGAAACCTCTTCAGCTGACCTCTGGTGCAATTTGGGAAACCAGAAGATAAGCCACTTTTCCTGCAAAAGATTTGACCTAAGCCAGCCATTCCATGTAATGCTCGAAGACTGTGCCAGCATTTAATTGCATTTTTCTCCTCCTTCAGTCATCCTTCACTTAGCATCAGTAGCTGTTGATCTTAAAAATATTTCAGTTCGGCCTCTTGATTGTCTTTCTGTGTGTGAGAGGTAAATCACACCTTGACATGCTCTTTTTCAGACAGGTTGCCTCAAAAGCGGTTTCTTTCTAAAACACCTCCCTCAGACTGTAGTTGTCTCCTGTGGTGCTGTGAAAGGTGAAAGCATTTCTTAGCCCACTTTTTAAGGATGCTGTGTCTACTGTGACTGCAAAGCATCCTAATGTTTTTATGTGATGTCTACTCTGCACATGCAGAAATCTCCACATACACTGATAGAATGATGAAAATTGCACAGGAGTAAGTTTTTCTCTT
This sequence comes from Ramphastos sulfuratus, assembly GCA_013399055.1. Lineage (NCBI taxonomy): Eukaryota > Metazoa > Chordata > Aves > Piciformes > Ramphastidae > Ramphastos > Ramphastos sulfuratus. The sequence continues at coordinate 176,388 of WBNM01037793.1, read as the reverse complement.
ATGAGAAATTGGCATTTCTCTTATGAGAAATGGGCATTTTCTTTGTTTCAGGGCAAAACTGCTGTCACAGTGTTAGCAAGATAGTGTTAGAGCCATAATAGAAGCTTATTGAGAAAAGGCATCTGGTTTGTACAGATGTGCAGATGCAGGTGTACTGGATGGAGAGGACTGATGAGAAATTTCATTCCCTTCCAATTTTTTTCCTGGCCCCTGCTCCCTTGCTCTGATGTTGGGATCTTGTTTCAAAGCCTCAGGCGCCATATGCCAGAGACAAGTGGTAGGGTTTCACAGAGCCTCTAAACTGTTAAGCAATCTGCATGCAGAGCTTGATGTCCCTTCCCTCCTATTGGTTCCTGTGGTGCACCTATCTATAAGACTCTTCCAAGGAGAAGAGTCCCAGTTCTTCTCTTTAATGTGACAATCTGCTTGACTCCATGGTAAGTAAATAATTTTATTGTTTTACCTGGTGCTTTCTACAGTAGTTGTTGTGCCTCTTTACATCTCAGGATGTCAGCAGCAATTACCTCTAAGTGGAAGCCATGAATAAGACATAGAAACTACCAGAATGTGGCTTGAATTCCAAATCTTCTTGAAACGTAGCTGTTGCTACTCTTCTCCTCCAACCCCAAAATCAATTGAAGATGGCCTTTCATGCAGCAATGAGATCTGTGGTTAGGGACTACTTGTCATGTTTTATTTAGATAGAAACCTGTCCCAGAAGCTTTACCGTGTCTCATTGTCCTGCAGGGATGAACTTCAAATGCCAGTTTACATTTGCCTAGAACTGACCTACTCTAATTGAAATGAACAAGGCTGTCTTATCTAAGTAGATAAACACAGCCCATTTGCAACTGCAGATTTAAATGCCCTCTTTCATAGATTACCTTTGCACAGTATGGTGGTGTCCTCGAATATTTAAAGTCTCATTAACAAGAGACTGGAATTGAAGAGTAAAAGTTCTTTGTGAAAGAGAGGTTTTTGAGCTGCAAGCTGATGTTGATCTCTCCTAGGCTAAAGGAAGACTGTTTGGTACAAAGTCTCCTTTATGCCAGTGTGGAAGGCACTCCAATAAAACCAGCCTGCAAAGTCTTGAAGGTTGATTAACATCCAGAGCATAGCACAGTTATATACAAATACTCTGCTCATAAAGCAGAATAAGTGAGCCATTGGTTAAGGCACTGCTCAGAGCAGCAAACCACCTTTCTTTCAGTTATGGATCTTGGCATCTGCCATTAACAGCCTGGAAAGCAGAATTTTTTGAAAATGGTTAACCAGTTGGAAAAAATCAGTTACTGTTTGTGAACTTGAATATTGGGGTTTGTGGGGAAAAGGTGGTTTTGAAGTCCTTCAATTTTGCAGGCATAGTTGGATGTTGAGATGGTACTGCATTACCATCTGGCTGGATCAAGTAATTTTGGATTCTGTGGGGATATTCTCAAGAAAATGAAATTTGCAGGGAAACCTAGACTGGAACAGAGTCTGCCGAGAATAGATATAATCTATCGGATGTTGCCCACAACATCCTTCTCCTTAAATTGGAGAGATATGGCTTCAATGGGTGGCGACAAGAGTGACAGCAGCAGTCTGAAACCTGATGTAGCTGCCATTCCAGTGAAGGGCTCCAGAGCAGAGAAGCTTTCCCAGAGAAGCAAAACCATAGCAAAAGAGTAAAAAGAGTGAAGGTGAAAGTGCAGGGGAGACCAAGGTTGGTCCTCAACCTCCTCATGAAAGCAGGAAGAGTGAGAGCTCCGGGCCAGAGGTTGCCCTTACTCACCATGGGCAGGGACAGGAGTGCTTATGGCAGTTTAAAATATGGTGTAGCTGCAATTTCAGTGATGCTGCCAAGGCAAAGGGCTCCAGAACAGAATCGCAGGGGAGGAGCTTTCCCAAAGTGGCAAAACCACAGCTAAAGAGTGAAAGCTAAAGTGCAGGGAGAGCGAGGCACCTGTCATGCTGAAGGCAAAAGCTTAACTGAAAAGACACAATGGAAGCAAGTTTGCAGTCAGGGTAATAGGGGAACTGCCTTCTTGCCCTCCTCATCACCCCCTGCCCCAGTACCTCTGAACAACAGGTGTGAGGCTCTCTGGTTGAGAAAGACCAGTTAAGTGAGGATGTGGATGATGAGCAATCTACACCAGAGATGTCTTCACAGACACAAAAACCTACTGCTTGTATCACAGTGACATCCACAAGGCAGAAAAGAAGGGTTACAGTTGCAGGTGGCTTGGTAAAGGAATCTCTGGCATGGGTTACTTTCCCCTCTCTCTGTCCAGTTGCATGCAGTGACATTGAAAGAAATAGAATAGATTGAACCAGTCCATTAAAATATGGCTCTATGGCTAGTGTTACCTAATATTTTTTTTTTTTTGGACAGCAGCAGGTGTGGTTACATCTAATGGCAAACACCTTTCTCAGAGTGGGGGAAGAGGGTCTTTCTTTGCTCAGGAGATTGCAGGGCTAATCGACAGGGCTTTAAACTGGATGTAGTGATGGAAGTGGATAGCTTGTCTGTGACAAGCTGTGGAATAACACATCAGGGGTAGAGGGACGAGGTGCTAGTAAGGGCCTCCAACCTGTCATATTGAGACATGCTGGGGACACTGCAGCACAATCAGAGTTTTACAGAGATGGGCCAAGGGGCTTCTGAAGTAGTAGAGTCATCAGGAAAACATCAGTGAATTGCCTTAATGGAATCAAGGTGTATTTCTCTTAGGAAGGTGACATGGCCAACAGCCCAGCTAAAGTGCCTCTACACACAAGCATGCAGCATGGGCAACAAACAAGAAGAGTTAGAAACTACTGTGCTGCTGGAAAGAATAATCCTGAGGAAGTAAAAAGCTTATGGGTAGGAATTAGAGACCAAGGCAAGAGGCCAAGGGAACCTCGTGCTTGGTGTCTACTGCAGGCTGTCTGATCAAGAGGAACCTCCTGGAGATGTCTTAGTCCAGCTATAGGAGACACTGTGCTCAGAATGGAGGGTGTCAACCCCTCTGACGTGCTGAAAAAGTAACTTGACAAGCTGTAGGCAATCCAGGAGACTCCTGGAGTGCCTTGATGATAACTTCTTAGGAGAGTGTCTTGGTTTTAGCTGGTTGGCCTCAGGAGAAGGGATGAGGGGAGCTACCCCGTCCCTGCCCTGCAGTGGTGCAGTTACTCAATACCATGCTGACAGCATGCTCACTGCAAAGGGAAGGAAAGGGCTGGCTGAGGTTGAAAGGGATTTATGGGATTTGGAGTGTATGCTATGGTTTGTAAAGTTTCCTGTTCCAGGTTTTCCCTTCTTTTTGCCCACTCCCATGCATGCTTGGGTTCACTTGTGTGTGTGGTTCACTTTTTGTCTCTTCCACTAATGCTACACACATCAGTCTTTTTCTTCATATTATCTGGTACCAGTAAATCTCCCTTTTCTCAACTCTGCATCCTGGGTCCTTTTTCTCCTTGCCCACCTGGAGAGGGAAATGAGGGGAGCACTGCAGTTCAGTGATAGAATTCTCACCTGCTACACAGGAGGCCCAGGTTTAATCTGAAATTTGTGAGCAGACTGTTAAAGCTCAACTCTGGCTGAGTTAAACCAGGACAGAAAGGAAGTAGCACTACCCAAGGGAGTGCAATACTGGATCTGATGGTCACCAATGCAGTCAAAGGTCATCAGGGATGGCAAGACTGGAGACAGCCTGAACTGCAGTGATCATGCACTGGTGGGGTTCTCAGTCCTAAGGGATGTGAATCAGACAAGGAGCATAGTAAGGACCCTGCATTTCAGGAAAGCAAAATTCCAGCTCTTTCAGTGAGTTAGTCAGTAGGACCTCCTGGGAAATGGTTCTCAGGGACAAGGGAGCAGAATGGAACTGGCAGAACTCTAAGGACACTTCCCATGGAGTGCAAGAGCTCTCGATCCCCAAGTGTCAGAAATCAGGCAAGGAAGGGAAGAAACCAGCATGGCTGAATTAAGACCAGCTGATAAAACTAAAGGGCAAGAAGGAGCTGCATGGGCATTTCAGGCAGGGACAGGTACATTGGGAAGACTATAGGGATGCTGCCTGGTTCTATAGCGATGAGGTCAGGAAGGTCAGGGTGCAACTAGGGCTGAACTTGGCAAGGGATGTGAAGAATAACAAGAAGGACTTCTACAGGTATGTCAGTGAAAGGAGGAGAGTCGAAGCATACGTTCCTTGGATGAGCTAGAATGGCAAGTTAGTCAAAACCAACGAAGAAAAGGCTGAGACTCTCAACAGTATTTTTGCCTTAGTCTTCACTGGCAACCTCTCTGTCATACCTGCCAAATTTAAGGACCACAGGATGGGGACTAGGAGGACAAAGTCTCTGTCACTGTAAATGAAGACAAAATTCATGATCTCCTGAGGAATCTGAACATACACAAGTCTATGAGACCTGATGAGATGCATCCCAGAGTCCTGAGGGAATTGACTGATGTAGTTTAGATAATCTAATAATTATGTAAAAAGCATGCCCCCTCCACCAAAGCATGTAGCTTTACTAAACATAGGTACTGTTTTGAGGAAGAAACTGGGTATGGCCCTTCTGACTGAGACTTGAAAGCAGAGCTCATGCCTTGGTCAGTGACAGAATTTCATTACAGCAGCACACACATGCATCAAAGAACTTAAAGAAAGATGCTGGTTTAATATTCTGTTGGAAACTACAGTGATAAACAAAGGGAAAGCTGCTGGAACCTTGTGGATTTCAGAGCTTCCGGCAGTTTGTGTTTTTCCCCTTAATTCACTCAAATACGATCTGCGTTTAAGACAACACAAGCTACAGCTTTGTGTGCTGACTAGTGATGCACAGCAGATGTTGCTGAACACATTTTCTGCCATCTCTAGAAACAGACCATCTCAAACCTGCATAGGTCCCTGAAACACTGACATGTGGTTTCTGTCCCAATCACAGAGAAACTGCTCTTGGTCCAAATCTCACTGCATCTGCTGCTGGTGCCTGTTGTGAGGAATATTTCTATTTGTACTTTTTCCTCTCTGCTGAAATGTGGGTCAGGATTTTTAACTTAAAATGGCTCATAGGACAAATAATTCTCAGATACTTCCATGTTTGTACCAGACAACTATGATTGTTTCTTGTCTTTCTGTTTGCCAACAGTTTTTAACTTGTCATCGTTGTTTTTCCTCCCTTTTTGTCAGGAGGAAAATGTGTTTTCCTGTTTCTCTGTGTACTTTTCTTCTCCAGCTACTTGTTTTTCATTCTGTCTTTGTCCTCTTATTTTCTGTGGTCCCTTTGAAGTGAGAGGGTCTGTTTCTGCACTGTGCCATGCTGTGAGGACAAGTCCAGGCTGCTTGCTGCAGGCTCAGTGTTAGAGCCATGGAGATCATAGATTTCTTTTTTTCCCTCCTTTTCCCCTCCCCTCCTCCCACAAACTCCTGGGCCATCCAGCCTAATGCGAGAGCAGATTTGCCTTAGTATTTGGAGAAAAGATCTATAATAAGCACTGGGGACATGCTGGTAAAAAGCATCAGCATGGTATGCCAGCTCAGTTGGAGTACTGACTGTACATTAATTCTCTAACTTATAATTAGCTATATTAAATTCCAATTTTCTGAAAGGAACCATTATCAAATAACACTCTGTTTGAAATCTCAAAGAAACATAAGGAATGAAAGCTTAGTCTTCTTATGCTTTCATCTTTCAGAAGCAATCCCTATCTCAACATCTTGACCTACATTTTCTTTTTACCCTCTCCAAGAAACAGTGTGTGGATTTAATGTCTCAGAAGGGAGGTAAGGATTTTTTTCATTCATGTGTATGTGTTGACATATAAATTTGGGGGGAAACAATGAGGCCTTCATGTCCCCAATGACTTTTTTTTTTAAAAAAAAACAAAACTTTAAAGTGTTTTCCATAATGTCTCTGAGACAGACTTTAAGTTCAGAAAGAAATTAAATGTAAAAAGTCCACTCCAGTCTTTTACAAGTGGTCCACTTTATCCAGCTTCTGCCAAAATCTTTCCTGATTTTACCTGCTAATAGAGAAAAAAAAGGGTCTGTCCTTCCTTCCCTCTGTCACCAGCTGAGATCCAAGTCATACATTTTCTTTTTACCACTAAGCGGGATGAGTGCTCTTTTTGGGAGGGTAGGTGTTTGAAATGATGTTTTTGTTCACATTCATTCTTGCTCTTACTGTGTAGCTGTTTGGTTTTACTTATAAACAATTACATAGGGGAGTTAAATCTTCGCTTGGATGGCCCTTAACCTGTGAAGAAGCAAAGGCTGTCAGTGCATCAAGCAGCTTTTGCAGGTTATGGTCTAATCTGTGTCCCAGCTTTGACACTGACAATGATGATTCCCACTTCTTGTACTGTTAGTCTTCGAAAGGGCAGCATGGCATTCCTGCTGTGCTGCTTTCCCATTAGATTTATCCATCCTGGAGAGCAGCCAGGCAGAGAGGGACCTGGGGGTACTGACTTGACAGGTGACTGAACATGAGCCAGCTTTGTGCCCAGGTGGCCAAGAAGGCCAATGGCATCCTGGCCTGTATCAGGAACAGTGTGGCCAGCAGGACCAGGGAAGTCATTCTGCCCCTGTGCTCAGCACTGGTTAGGCCACACCTTGAGTACTGTGTCCAGTTCTGGGCCCCTCAATTTAAGAAAGATGTTCAGGTGCTTGAATGTGTCCAGAGAAGGGCAGCAAGGCTGGTGAGGAGGCTGGAGCACAGCCCTACGAGTAGAGGCTGAGGGAGCTGGGGTTTTTGAGCCTGGAAAAGAGGAGGTTCAGAGGAGACCTTATTGCTCTCTAAAACTACCTGAAAGGAGGTTGTAGCCAGGTGGGGGTTGGTCTCTTCTCCTGGGCAGCTGTGACAGAACAGGAGGACACAGCCTCAAGCTGCACCAGGGCAGGTTTAGGCTGGATGTTAGGAAGAAGTTCTTCACAGAAGGAGTGATTGGCATTGGAATGGGCTTCCTGGAGAGTCACCATCCCTGGAAGTGTTTAAAAGGAGGCTGGATGAGGCACTTAGTGCCATGGTTTAGTTAATGAGAAGGTGTTAGGTGATGGTTTGGACTCAATGATCTTGAAGGTCTTTTCCAACCTAATTAATTCTGTGATCCTCCCCTCTCAGGAGAGCAGCTCCAATACTCACAATGTGCTTGATGCCATCCCTTCTGCCACATCCCACCACATGGGGCTATGATTATAAAGCAGGACATGTCCCACTGCAGGATAAATATTGCCGTAGCCTTGCTGCATGTGGGGACAGGTGGAATTCTTCTCACATTTGTTCAATGTGGTTTTGTTTGGTGTTTTTTGGGAGAGTGAGAGTGTGTACATTCGCACTCTGAACATACAAAGTGTTAAATGCATGCTAAGCATTAATACTATTTAATAGTCTTTGTAGCTTGAGTTGTGCTTGGTAGAGATGCCTTGAAACAGTGTAGAGAGGGAATGTTTGAACTCCAGGAAGACTGTTGTGGTCTGAACTGTTTAATATGTCTCTTTAGCTTTTTATAGGGTACTGTGAATGTACAGATGGATTCCAGTTGTCACTTTAGTCTCTTATTTTTTCCTCCCAATATTGTCATGTCATCTTGCAATAGAGTAATAGAGGTTTTTTCGAATATCAATAGTGTACTTTTGGCCTTAACTCAGAGGTGGGGGAGGGAGTGTTGATTGTAGTAATGCAGTGGTGAACTTCAGCATATACACAGCCTCTTGGGTATATTTTGAAAGCTCACTTACTGTTTTCATCCTGCATTTCTAAGCTGTTTCAATGCACATACCTCCCACCCCCTCACCCTATTTTTCTGATGCTGTACTCAAACCAAGAAATATGCTAAGGGATATCAGCCTACAGTTACGTGAATGAATGGAAAGAAAATTTCTGTGCAAATTCTTGTTTTATGGGAAGAAAACAAATTGGTTGTGGGGGTTTTTTAATTTTTTTTTTTTAATAGCAAGAGAGCAGTTATCTCCTTTGCTTATTCAGAAAGATAAAATCATTTAATACACATCACTGTATAGTCATGATTGTGTAAGTATGTGTTGATGGTCGTTCTAAGGCTTTTATTAAGTCAGGAAGCAGATAATGTTGTTTGACTTCCCCTTATGATGCCCCAAAATGTGAGCTAAAAAATCTGTTTAATAGCAGCAGAATGTTTCACGATGATGGAATTTCTTTAACTCTGCTGGGGGGTGGTGTGTCAGGAAGTCTCCTTAACATTTCAGAAGCCTTTTCTCCAGCAACAGATTTTCAAGTGCTTGGCCCCCTACCCCAGCTCTCATCTCTTCCCCCTGTGGTTTGTCTGTAGAGCTCACAAAAGGGAGGTGAAAGTAAGGTTAAGCTGCTGGTCTCAAGAGCTAGAAATAGAGATGGAAATTGCTTGGCATATGAGTAGTGTTTCCTTAAAGGCTATTAGAGTGCTGACATTTCACATGCCGATGCTTGGGAGAACAGTGTTAATGCTGGTGAGAATCAGATGTCCCCCCAATTAAAATGAGAACGGTCTCGCTCTGGCAGGTGGCTGAAGTTGACACAATCCAATTCCTTTAAGCTTGTATTGCTTTTGCTTTGGCCTGTGTCATTTCTGTGGTGACATCCTCAGAGCTCAGTTTATGGCAGAGCCTGGGGTCCTCCTGCTCTATCCTTTCACCTGCTCTCCAATCACTGCAGCACTGGAGCTGGTCTGGAATCACAGGGATTTCTCCCAAACATCTTTCAGCTATGGATTTATTTCCTGGTGCTTTTTTCCATTGCACATGCCCAGCATGTAGATGACTTCTGTGCCTCAGAGAGACAACCACCAACCTCTACCACTGCTGTCAGTGTCACATAGGATTCTCACGTTAGGCAAAGGCTCAGTGCCAGAATAGAGGTGAAATGTCATTGCTGCCATGCATGCCTGTGGCAGAACAATTTGTTCATTTGCATCAAGCTTTCATATCGCACTTGCGATTTCAGTTTGCAGTGGTTGTTCTCAACATTTTACTGTCACTGTCACAAACCTCCTCTGACAATAACTCTGCAAACAGGCTACAGGCAGCTGAATCAAAACAGCAGAGCAGCTTTTCATTCTGAGCATAAAGTATACTCCTTTGACCTTTAATTTAAGAAAGTGAGGGAATGATACTGTCCTGCCTCCACTAAAAAATAAATACATATGTACAATCACTTTCGCAAGCTAGATGTACAACCAGTGATGAGGAGGAAGACATCCCTGAAGTTCAAAGGCATGTTTGAGCTTTTGTGTTTTATGGTGCCTTGTGACTGCTTTCTCTCAAGGAGAGGGAAGAAATGGTACATGGGCTAGATGGTGTCAAGGGGAAGGATTCACTCCCAGAAAAAGCAGATTTTGGTAAAAATGAAACCATAAATTTAAGTTTACTCTGAGGAGAAACACTTTTCTCTGCTTAGCAGCAAGGCCCTGAGTGTTGTAGATGAAATTTTGGGTTTGTTTTTTTTTTTTTTTTTTTTTTTAAGAGGTGTTTGAAAATTGCTCAGGCTGCATTCTTCCCTCTGTTCCTCCTGGGATGTCATAGGAGCGTATGCTGGCATGGTTGTCAAGCCTGTGTTAGGGTTCTCGACAGATACGTGAGCGCTCAGGCTGGCAGGGAATTGGAAATTTGGCTGCAGGCAGTGCTGGAGCATCCCTGTCTGCCTCCCTGCTGAGTGGCATTGAGTGGGCTGTCTTTGGTCCAGCTGGGCTAACCTGACCTCCTGGGGCAGAGGAGGGCTGCCTGGTGTGTTCTAACACCCCAGCTGAAGAGGCTGGGGTGTTAGAAGTCACTGTGGTCTGTTTTTTTTAAAGTCAGTGGATATCTAATTGCTCTAAACTCAGAGACCATAATTCAGTTGCTTAGTAGAAAGGGGTGGCATGCCAGAATAAAAAACTAACTCCTTGTCAGCAAAAGAGGTTGACATCTTGATTCCTAGAGCTGGCTGATGGATGATCTCAGAGTTAGGGAGGGCATGTTCACAAAAAAAGTTATTGAAAATGTGGAGTGAAAGTAATTTAAAAGGTTTAATTCAAACATCTACCATATGTAACCGGAGTTCTTGTGCAACATCTAGCATTTAGCTCAATTCTTTTTTCCCAGGACAGGAAGAAGATTCCTCCCCTCCTTTTCTTGAGTGAAAGCTCAGAGCATCACCAGTGAAGAAAGGGCTAAATCTGTAGCAGCATTGTCTGGCTGTGTCGCCAGACTGCGTGTTCTTGCAGCAAGCAAGACCTTCATAGCTTGTGTCACATCATGGGAAAAATTATTTCTTCTATCTGGAGGGCTGCCTGTGCTCCTGGCAAAAGTAGTGAAAGGCAAATCCCTGGTGACATGCACTAAAATATCAAATAGGACTGTGCAATTAGAAGTATGTCATTCACCATTTGCCTTTCATGGCTTTTGTCACATAAGGGCAGAATGAGGGACAATTAAGGAGAGGAAAACCTTCCCAGAAAGGGCTTTCTGGCACTTCTCTTGTCCTTCCCTCCTTTTTTTTTTTTTTTTTTTTTTTTTTATTGCTACAGTGCTCTGCTAGAACCCTCCTCCTGATCCAGAGTCTGGTGTTTTGATGTGTGTGTAGAAGTCAAGTCTGATGTATAATCCTCTGATAATTTAATTCTATTTACTTGAGAAAAAAAGTAACTCAGGCTGCCTGTTACTGCTGCATCCCATTTGCAGATATTGGAGGGCTGGCCTGGTCCTTTGGAGAATTACAGAAGTAACTGAAGTGCTATGCCACAGGCTTAGTACCTGCTGCCAGCTCTCCATGCTCCTCCGAAGAGCTGGGCTTCTGCTGAAGGGCACAGCAAAGGGCTGTCCCAGTTGCTGCCTGCTGCTGCCAGCAGCTGCTTTTGTGGAGGGAGGATACTGACTGGCTGTGATGCCAGTTCCAGAAATGGGCCTTTTGTCACCTCTCTCTGCTCATAAGCCTGGCCCATTTTTGCAAGCCCTCACCACTGACTAGTAGGAACCTTGCTTCATTAGGGGAAAAGCATATAGCAAATGTTCGTCAAGATACTGTTTTGCTGTTGTGTTCAGTTTCATGCAGATAAACTGGTTTTGAATTATACAGCCTGTAAGAGTTTCCTAGAAATCATAACAAATATAGCTAAGCCTTGCTAAGCCTCTGGGTTTTAACTGTACATCTCTCCCTTTCAGTTTCCCACATACTCATTGTTAGTAGTGAGACATCTTGTGCCTTTTTATGTCCCTTGTTGTTTTATTTGCACAGTGATACGTTGTATTTTCTTCCATTTAGCAGACTCTTCCTTGCTTCACTGTGTTTGCCTTCACCTTCTTTCTTTCTCTGTTTATACTCTATGGGGACACAGTTGCTAATGTTCACTTTCTACTGTAGAATAGCTGTTGTCTGGAGACATGCTTGTGGCACAGCTTTCCTTCTCATGTTACTTAAAATACCAGAACGTCTGGTTTTAATTTTTTGTTTGTTTGTTTCATTTTTGCTAATGGGTCTAGTCCCTCAGTGCTGATACAGGTATTTTTGAAATGTGGATTTATTATTCCTTTGTCCATCTGTTCCTAGTGAAAGCTTAACTCTTCTGAAGTGGGGTACGATGTGTCACTGAGTCTCAAAGCACGTTCCTGTGATGCTGAGGTGGGGGATAAATAAATGACAGGAACTGGACCTGTTAGTGATTTATTACAGTTAAAATGGATCTGCAAACGTGCTTCAGAAGGGGGAGTAATTGCTCTCATTCATGCTCGCATATAAGTGGCAAAGACCTAAAATGCTGACTTGCTTGCCTTACTAATTATTTACCCAAATAATCCATACTCTCTCCTTCACATGAGGAGATGTTTGTGAAGAACAAGCAAAAAAAAGAAAGTTTGGAAATAGAGTCAGCAGCTTTTCTCAAAATTAACTCTCAGATAGATACAAACAAATAAAAGTGGAAGAGACAAAACCATTTTCAAATTAAATGCTTTCTTTCACAGGCATGTAATGGATTTTCTTGACTCTCTCCTGTCTTGGGATGCTACCTCACTGCTTCTCCATTCAGATGTAAAATAAACAAAACATGATGGCATAAAGACCAAAGAATTATTTATGTGTATGTCACTGAGAACTTAGACTTTTCTCTCTCTCCCTGGTTATGCTGATTGTTCTATCATTGATACCCTCAAACTAAATAGATAAATTACACCTGTGGACCTGTTTGTGCCTGTAATTTCAAATCAAATGCACGTTTAGCTGTATTTCCAGATTGCCTATGTAATTACAAAATGAGAGATGATGTCCTGTAGGACAGATGTCCCTGGCATAGCTGCAAATCAAAGGGCACTTGTTCTCCTCAGGGAGAAATAAAGTCATTCTGTCCAATGCCAAAGTCAACATGAGGCACACATCGCTCAGGGATTTCAATAAAAACCCTGTGTCTCATGTCATGCTTACTGTCTGTACCCCTTCCTCTGCTTACCATGGAGTCTGATCTCAATACCTTTAATTTTAAAGGTAGGCAAGTTGGGGTGTGTGGAGGGAAGGTCACTTCTCCAGGGACATCCACTTGGCAGTGGCTACATGTGGACAGAGTCTAGATCTCAGTCCCCCAACTGGGCTTTCTTCTGTTCATGGTGTTCCCTTGCTTCTACAAAGGGCTTCCTGCCTTCTCCACTCCACTCCACTCTCTGAACAGCAAATGTTGCACTTGGAGTCCTCTTGTTCACCCAAAGCTTTCTGACTGCAGTCAAGGTGGATGCCAGCTGCATACACCAAATACTGTGATTCCTTGGCAGCATGGTGCTTATTTCCCCGGTGCTAACAGGGAGTGCTTATGGTTACTATAAAATTGACTGCATTTGCTTGTCAAAACTTAATGACCTTTTTATGGCCTGGTACCTCCTTATTAGAAAAGCTGCTGCTCTCTCCTTATCACACAGTTCCAGGGGCAGTTGGTAGGAGCTCAACAGTGCAATGGTACGGATACAACAGACAAAGTAGCAGCTGGTAGGATGGTAGAATGATTGTTCTCTTTCTTCCTCTCCATTCCGCTTAATCCAGGACGATTCTAGCTTTTGGGTCTCAGTTTTCCTTTTTTCTCCTCTTAAATTTTATTTTTTTAAAAAGAGTAAGTTGAAGGTAGCTATTTGTGGGTTTAAGCTCTGATTCAGCTCTCTGTGTTTGTAGGGAAGGATTTAGGAGGCAGCTATTCATTGCCTCACCTTTTTTGAGTCAGTATTACCACTACTGCCTTCACTTGTATATGAACACCTATCCTACTGCTCAGGTTGTTTGGTACTCCTCTAAGCTCCCTCATCCAGGCTACACCACCTTAAAGCGCAGGCTGATGGCCTCTCCGTTGTGCCATGTGAAGAATAAATTGCCAGAAGGGGTCATGAAATTTCAAGGGGAAATCAGAAATTCAGAGCTTATTGTGTCCTTAATGCAGAGAAATGCCTTTAATCAGAGAGGTGTCCCTTTGAATAGATAGTTTGTTTTTTTGATGAACCCAAAACAAGGTGAGTATAGACTTCAGATGAGGTTTTTCTCTGTACATGATATATTGCAAACATTGGTACATTTTCAGTTTCCTCCAGATACTTCATAAATAAAACTGAGACTCTAATGTCCTATGAACAGGTTAGTTTCCTGGCAGAATTAAATCAGGCACATTTTTAACCCTTACATTCTTATTTCTATGAGTTTAATACTGCCACCACCATCCAAACTCCCCAAATGAAAGCAAACAAAAAAAAACTTGTAAAAGTGTTGTGCTGGAACACCAGAACAAAATAATTTCAATGAACACTGCTAACTATTACTTGATAAAGGGCTCATGCAGGGAGCAAAGTCACACAGATGGTTTTGGTTACTTAATAGCAACTTGGAATGGAGATGTAATGGGAGCAAGGAGCTTCATTCAACCTGTATTATTTAATCAGTTCTCTTTTGGTGATCTTGTCTTTTGACAGGCTGACAAACACGTTTGTGCTGTTATGTCATTCATGCTTGGCTTCCATAGTAATGATGTATGTCTACATATAAAAGCACTCTCCTAGTCATTTGTGAAGACTCTACAAGCTATTTGCTAACAGGTTTTGGCATAATGGGATTGCTTTATGCATATGCTCTGTTATGTTCTACAATCAACCTAATGTCCAGTGGCTTTTCATCTGAAAAGTCCATGTACCGTTAACTACCATCATGGTGGCATCACAGCATCGTGCGGTATAAACGACGACTGTTTCATGCTGTGTTTTTTTTATTTAAAGACAGAAAACTCTTGTGGTTTTGCATTACCAAATGAGATCAAAATAGCATTTTCTTTGTGACAGACATCTTTAAGAAAATGGACAGGGAATTGGTGTCTTTTATCCCAGACAAAAATGTTTTGGTTTGGTTTTAAATGATGTTACTGTCATGAAAACTCAGTTCTTCAGTCTCTAAGACAACCATGGCATGAAAATAGGCCTTATTTTCAAGCCATGTTGTCTGTTTAATATGTAATGTGATACCTTGTCATGCTGTGACAATGTGACAGATGGCATTTGCACTATAAAACTAAATTATCTTTTGTGCATAGCTGTACAACAGCTAAATACAGTAACTCTGTACAGTGTGCTGATTAATGCAGGCTGCAGATGTTTTAGAGATACCAGTACATTTTAACTTGGCATCAAGTGATTAATGGTTTTATTTAATGTGTCTACCAAGACTTTGGTAGTGTTTCATCAAGTACTCCACTATGTAAGGACATTTTTGGTAAAAGATGCATTTCGGGCAGTGGGATCTACATTTATATTGTATTGCAGCTGTTTGTCTGTTACTTCTGGAAAATGGTTGAGGACTATTCATTAAAGATAGTTTGAAAGGAAACGTGTGTAAAGTTACAGCTGATAATATGCTGTTAAGTCCTGTGGTTTTTAGGGTAATGGAAAACAAGAGGTGGAGGTGAAGAAGTGGAGGTGAGCCATCAGTTTATTATATGTCAGTTTTTATCCAGAATATTACCATATTACCTGTATGAAACTAAGGACCAGAGTAAATACTAAGAGCTGCAAGTAGTAACTACTTTCTTTATGTATTTTAGGCACAGATCTCATGTTTGTGGTGTTTCACAGCACGGTTATACCCAAGAGTTCAGGGGATACATACCTTCCAGACCATGGTGTGTGATGGTGACCCTCCTGTCTTTCTAACAGTGAAAAAACAAGGAACTCACTCTTTATTAAACAAAGCTTTCCTGTACAACTCACAAGACTGCACAGCTAACGTTTGGACAGGCAGGTTACGCCATAAATGAATAAAACTTTAGCTCCATGCCTGCCTGACTACAATCCATGCTTTGCATGCTCTCACAAATAACACTGTTGTCCCAGTGGGGTGAGAGTGCTGCTTCAAATGAATCTGCTTTTTAAAGTTTTTGTAACTTCTGCTTGTTTGTTTTGCCAATTGCCCTGGAAACTGGGCTTTTTTTACTGGACCAGAGCAGTTCCACTTGCAGGAATTAGGGAGGAATGCAAGGAGGGGCGTGCCTGAGAGGCAAAACCCAGTGTTGCTTGGAAGTGGGTGTCCTATGTGGTCAGAAGGTACCCAGGAGCAGAGTTGTATATTTCACTGCCCTGCACTGCGCTTCAGGTGTTCATCCTGTTTTGAAACCCCCCTTACTTAGTTCAGTCAATGCTTTGACTCATGTTTGTGTGGTGTTGACTGCTGCTTTTTCTAACATGATGGATTTGTGGGTCGCCTCTAACTGTGAGGGCTGACTGGAAATACAGTTTCTTCTCCTAAGCTGCCTTTGGACTGGGAAATAGCAAACTGAAATAGGCGTTGCTGTCATGTAAGAACATGGAAATACAGAAATGTTGATGCTCAGATGCCTTGCTGTGTTTGAGTAAGTGATGTAGAAATACTGTTTTGGAAGCATTGTGAAAGTCCTGTCACCCAGCCACTGTGTTCAACTAACCATGGGATACTAAGATTTGTTCAGATGCTTCTCTTTGGTTTCCTGATGACTTAGTAACTTTAATAATGAAAACCATACCAGTAATTGTAATCTCATCTGTCCTTAAAACCAGAAAAAATGTTTGTCTTCCCTTATGGTGCTGATTTCTGCTTCTGTCTTCCTCCTATGTTTACATCCTATGTATTTACTCTTACACGGTGGTTTATTGTATGGTATATTCCCGGGAACTGTGATTTCGCATCGTGCGTTCAGGTACTTTCAGGACCTGCCCTCTAAGTGCCTGTCAGCCATCTCTCCAGTTGACCAGAGATGGGATAGATCATGGCTTGAGAATATGGTTGTAGATTGCTGCTAAAACCACGTGTAAAAATGGCAAGGTTAGCAGGTATGTACCCACATAAATTAAGTCCAGCCTGCAATGGAATAATAAGTCTTACTTGCTAGGCTATTGTGAGGAGCAATCTGCTTGAGTTGGTGCAAGTCCCTTGAAGTAAGCTCATTTAAGCTGATTTAACTGTTTTTTACACTGTGGTTTTGGTGAAAGGGACATGGCCGTTGCTGGAGAAGGCTCAGCAAGACTTCCTCTCAGTTAACAGCTACAACTAAGAAGCAAAGGGGATAGTGAGATACCTCATGAACAGGAGGGAGCATGCTCTGCAGAGGTTGTAAGGCTGTGATAACCTCTTACTGCAGGCATCACCCTAGGGGATAATAAGGTTCACCTCATTGCAGAGCCCTTCATGCATTTGAAAAAACCCCAAACTTGTAGCCATGGATAGATTTGAAAACATTCAGATGTGGAAAGCAAATAAAAAGGAAGTGATATGAGTCTCTATAATAATGACTGAGATGCAGAAGGCAGAAAGGGCTTTCCCTGGCTTGTAGCAGAGTGAATTTTTTTTCCTGCTGCTTTTTCTCAATGCATTTAAAAGCTTGTAAGTGGATATTTTTTTTTTAGTTTTGTCTTTTTAAGCAGCATGTAATTAAAGTTGGCTATTGTGGTGGATGTTGAAGTTTAAAAAAGAATCCATGAAAACTGTAAGTTGACATTTATGTGGCTAAGGTACATTTTAGGGAAAAAAAAAGTTAAGATTTCCATGGTTCAGTTTTAAGCTACCCTTTTTAATTACTAGGAGTTAGTAATTGGCCTTTCTGTTAAAACCTTGCTCAGTTAGAGCCAAGACAGTGTATTTAAGAAACCTTAGATGTAATTTGATATCTGAGTTCCTGTATTTGTGACTTAAGTAATTCATTATTACTGACTTGGTTAAAGCAATGTTTATTCAGTGACTTCAAGCCATTTGGTGTTTCAGTTCCTTTTAAACTTCGTCAGCAAATATGCAATACTTCATTCCCAATATAAATTATTATTTCACCTAAGTCATTTTACTATATGAAATCCTACACTGATGTGTAATTCAAGTTGCTGCACTTTCAAATTTAATTTTAATGAGGTTTAGTTTTTAAAAAACATTTTAAAATCTAAACTGACTCTTAAAACAAATACTTTCTATTACAGAAATGCAGTGTATTTTTATCAACCCTGTTATTTTTCTGCCTAGTTATTCAGGCATTGTGGCTGGTCGGGAGTGCATCTGCCAGGGGAGAAGGCAGTGAGAGCTAGGGCTGAGATGAGCACAGTGGGCAAGGAGCAGGCAGCTGCTGCCAGCTTGCTGGCAGCTGAGTAGGTAACTGGTCACAGGCTCTGCCATGAACCAGGGATTGCTGGCATTGTGATTTAGAGGTTGAAGGGCACAGCCATGGAAAACCAGTAGAGGAGCTTTTTGTCTTTTTGATTTTATTTGACTCTTGATGGTTCGCTGGTTCCTTGACTCTTGCTGGGTGCTTCAAAGAAGCAGGGATTTAAAAGATGTTCAGCTCTCCAAACTATGCAAAAGAGTATTTTCTTATTCAGTTGCTTTTTGCTCTTTATATCTGTATACAAGTGCAGTACTTGGCTTTTAAGAAACATGAATGCCTGCTGTTTCCTGTAACTTGGTTGTCTTTTGAGAGTCGAACCCATGTGGATTGACATGCATCAGACTCTGTTCGTTTATGTCCTGTCAGCTACACTGCTGCCAACTAATTAAAGGTGACGGGGGTGCCTGAATGTCACTTTGCACAACTGTGGGGTCCCCCACCTTCTCCTGGGGCCTCAAGGCCCTATATAACCTCTGACTGATGCACAGCAAAGAATGCGGTTTATTGCGGTTAGAGATAGCAGGAATGACATTTGAAGGAAGAGGTATCTGGGGGGCAAACTGAACACATTCGATGTAAAAATGATTGAGTGGCAATAAACTTTATAACAGCCTGCTTCAGCATGTGCTTTCTCTCCAGTGCTTGGAAGGAGACTGTGGCTGTCTGTGCCTTTCATCACTTCGCAGTGGATTTTGCAATTATGCTGGCCCTGAAAACCTGTAGAACATGACACCCGTTGCCATTATTTATCAGTATCTCGCATTTGTAGTTCTCTGCCTCTGTTTTAGGGCACTGGTTTTAACTGATTTCAGCTGACCATAGCTAACTTCAGTTCTCAACAATATTCCTGCATTTTTGGATGGTTCTGGTTACGATGAATAATAGTAGACAAACCAGTGTATTTCCTTAAGGGACACAAATCACTCTTGTCTCCCAAGTGCACTGATGGTTTGGCAGGGTGAAAGGAGGAATAAAATTGCCTACCAAGTGTGTGGAAGTTGACAGCCTGAAAGGTGATTTTCTTGACTTATATACTTCAGGTTGCTGGGTTTTACATATGGCAAGTCTCCAGAACAAATACTGCTTTTGGAAAGCAAGCCTAATCAAATTCTGCCATAGGAGTTAAGTTACTGAGTATCAGACCTCAAATGATATGTTTGATTTAGATTTCTCTGGAGTTCAAAAACTGTAAAATTTATCAGCAGTGGTTCTATTGGAAAAATGGACAGCAGAAGTTGAAACTTATTAAAGAATGAACTTGGGCATCAGGCTCTCTAGTGAGGATGAACTTGGCCTAGAAATACAATCTAGTTAATGAGTTTGAAAAGATTGTCTTCATTTCCTTAGGAATGACTTAAGAGATGCTGTCATCCCATGCTGTATCATTGGGTTACCTTACAAACCTTATTGTAGTATTATGTGCCAGTACTGGAATTTGTATTATTTGTTGGGCTGCAGTTTGCAATCAGGTAGATATGAGAAGAGCAGCTGACTTCATTTACCTGAACTTATCCAAGGCATTTGACACTGTCTTGCATGACATCCTTGTCTCCAAGATGGAGAGAAATGGACTTGATGAATGGACCGCTTGGTGGATACAGAACTGGCTACACGGCCATGCTCAAATGAGTTGTCTCCAGGTGGAGATCAGTAATAAATGAAGTTCCTCGGAGGTCTCTCCTGGGTCCAGTGGTCTTTACCATCTTTCTCAGTGACATAGACAGTGGCCTTGAGTGCACCCTCAGCAAGATTGCTGATGACACTAAGCTGTGTGGTGCAGTCCACACACTTGAGGGAAGGGCTGTCTTCCAGAAGGATCTTGACAGGCTTGAGAAGTGGGCCAGTGCAAACTGCATGAAGTTCAACAAGTTGAAGAGCAAGGTCCTGCATCTCATTTGGGCCAACTGCAGGCACAAATACAGGCTGGGTGGAGAATGGGTTGGGAGTGGCCCTGAAGAAGAAGGCTTGGGCGTGTTGATTGATGAAAAACTCAACATGAGCCAGCAGTGTACTCATGCAGCCCAGAAAGCAAACCACATCCTGGGCTTCATCAAGAGGAATGTGGCCAGCAGATCAAGGGAGGTGCTGTGAGACCCTAGTTCTGGTAGTAGTCCAGTTCTGGTGTCCCCACCATAAGAATGATGTAGAAATGTTGGAGTTAATCCAGAAAAGGACCACAAAGAGCACTGGAGCACCCCTTCTCTCAGAGCAAAGAGGGGAACAACCTTTTCTCTTTGGTGTCAAGTGACAGGACTAAAGGAAATGGTTTCAAGCTGTGCCGGGGGAGTTTCAGGCTGGGTATTAGGAAATTCTTCTTCATAGAGAGGGTTATCAAATATTGGAATGTCCCTGGAGGGGTTTAAGCAGCATGTGGACTTGGTGCTTAGGGACATGGTTTAGTGTTGACCCATCAGTGCTGGATTGAGGGTTGGACTGGATGGTCATTGAGGTCTCTTCCAAACAGATGATTTCTGTGATAGGCAGAGGGAGCTGGGGTTGTTCGGCCTGGAGAAGAGAAGACTCGGGGTGAGAGGGACCTTATAGCTGCCTTCCAATACCTTGGGAGAACTTGCAGGAAGAGAGGAACTTTTCATAAGAGCATGTAGCAACAGGACACAGGGGAATGGTTTTAAGCTGAGGGCAAATAGGTCTAGACTAGAACTTAAGATGAAGTTCTTCAGTATGATGGTGCTGAGACTCTGGAATGGGTTACTCAGGGAGGTTGTGGATGCCCTCTCCGTGGAGTTGGTTCAAGGCCAAATTGGATGATGCCTTGAGCAACCAAGTCCCATTGAGAGGTGTCCCTGCTCATGGCAGGGAGGTTGGAGTAGATGGTCTCTATGGTCTTTTCCAATCTAAGATATTCTGTGATCTCTCTAATGGAAAGGAAGCATCAAAAAGAACAAAAGGGGACTAAAAATCTAAGTTTGGTCATTTAACACCTCCTTGCCAGTCTTAGGCTGCCTAAAAGAGACATTCTAATGGAAAAAATGGCACTTTTGCTTTGCAGGCTTCATAATAGGAAGAAGGAAATTAAGACACCAGTTCAGAAAGTCAGTGAGGCGAAGGGCTGCTGAGCAGAGGAGCCTTCTCAAAGCAGCTGACCTGCAGCAAAAGAGCAAAAAGAACAAAGGCAGAAGTGCAGTGAGTGCAAGGGTGTGTCGTGCCCCCACCTCAAAGTTGGAAGAGTCTGAGCTCCTGGCCAGAGGCAGCTCTTGCTCACTGCAGGAGGGGACAAGAGTGATGGTGGCAGTTTGAAACCTGCAGGACAAATGTGAGCTTCAGTCCAGAGGTGGCTCTGATTCACTGTGGACAGGGACAAAAGTGATGGTAGCAGTTTGAGACATGGTCTGCCCGCCATTTTTGTAGTCACTAAGGTAAAGGTTTCCAAGGTGGAGGAACCGTCCCAACGTGACAAAACTGCCTCAGAAGAGCAAAAAAAAACCAAAGGCAAAAGCAGGGGGAGAGCGTGAGAGTGTGAGCTCCTGCGGAGAGTTTGAGCTCCTGGCGAGAGGCAGTTTTGACTCAGCATGGGCAGGGACAAGAGTGACTGCGGCCCATGCACTCTCACACAAGAGCAGCCTCCAGGGAGCAGGGGTGACCAGGAGGGGCAAAGATGGCACAGTGTGGCAGTTCACACAGGCAGGTCTAGCAGTGGTCATTTCCCTTGCTCTGGATATCCTTCCATATCTCTCTGAGCTTGGTTGAATGCTTGACTATGTGATGCTTTACCTGAAAGCAGAGGTCTGAAATACTGTAGTGCTGATGTATCACTGGTGGAAAGTTTTGGACTGCTATTATTAGCGTTCTTGGTTTAGTGCTCTTCCCAGCCTTTCTGCCCGGCTTATACTGGAGTGGGTCCATCCCCTCCCTGTTTTCTTTTCTAAGATGCAATTATCAAAAAAAGGGACTGAAATGGCCAAGGGGGCAGTCCTTACTAGCATTTCTCTGAGGAAATAAAACTGTGAAATGAAGCTTTGTTATGCCATTTGCAAAAGTGTTTTGGTGAAGATGTGGGAAAGCATTCTCCTGGATAAAATTGCAGCTTCTGTGGTAATAAGCTCTTAAAACATTGAGTAAATACTGAACTGATAAAATGGTTAGTAATTTTCCTCCCTCTTAACCCAAAACCTAGTGGAGAATATGTTACTTTTTTATTTTTTCTTAACTATGAGTGGTTTCACTGTCTGCTGTTGTTTGTAAGAATCAGATTAAATTATAGAATATGAAGAAATTGTTAAACGTTATGTTTATGTAAGGCCCGATGCTGATTTTCATTTATGTGACTCTAAAGGCACAAAAAGGAAGGCAGCTGTGACAGAAATTTCCCCTGCCTTTTGTACCTTTGCTGGCAGTCTCGAGTTTCTGCAGAGGAGTGACACTTAGCCAGAAGAATTGGTCAAGAAATGGATGTTTCTGTATTTGATGTTCACCCCTTTGGGATTTCAGATGTTTATTTTTTTTTTTAAAGGATCATAAATTGCAATAGTTGGAAGCAGCAGGGTGAAGAACAAGATGACAACAAATTGAACCAAATGTCACCTTAATTTTATATTGATCTGCATCTACATCTCATCTTTGTCAGTCAATAGGAGTTCTGTAAAACAGGGATGAGTTTGACTAAGCTGCGTCCCTTTTCGAATGAGGGACGTGACAAGACTGCAAATAGTACTGCAAACACCCATACTGTGGTCATTTGGGATTAGGGCCTCACAGTTAACCAAATCAGAAACACACAAGCAGACAGGTTTTTATTGAAGTACCTCTGGTGCAAAATCAATGTTGTCAGTCTATCTCTTTGCCAGATTCTTGCTTTGTTCATCAGCTCTCTGTTTTTAGTGTCATGCATGAGTTTTTCTAAAAGCCATTTGGCACTGGTAATGCAGGTTTTGAAAATTGTGTACTACTTTGTCACATTTGCAGGAATTCTCACTAATGGCCAATCTAAAGGATTAGGACCAGGATCAGAACAGCTGGAGAATGAGAAGGATGATGCATCGCAAGTGTCCTCAACAAGCAACGATGTTAGTTCTTCAGATTTTGAAGAAGGTCCCTCGAGGAAAAGGTCAGTAGCACGTTATGATTAAAGTACAGCCTTTCTGCTTTGTCCCTTTTGTGCTTTAAAGTTGCAACTATGTTATCAGTGGGATATGGTTGCACATACTGCTCTGCCATAAACTGACTTTTCAGTGTGGAATTCTTCTTGTGTGAGGATATAGCAAACTCTGCTTCGTCTATCTGTATGGATTGTTCTTGTTGTTTCGGAAAGCATGGAAAAGCAGTTTTGTAGTAGATGATTGCTAAATTAAATATTTCTAGATTCTCCCCACCTGCCCTCCCTCCTCCCTCCCTAGTTTTAGCCTCTCAGGAACGTGACAATATGTATTTGTGTGTAATTTCAAGGAAAGCATCACAAAAGTAGTTGTTGTTACTGTTGTTATTTTCGATTTTCTCTGAATGAAGCCATGTGAAGTTAAAAAAACAAACAAACAGCACAACAGAACAGATGTTCCTGAGAAGAGAAACTGTATAGTGGAGTAGTGGGGTGGGTATCTGTTGCAAAGGACTGCTTGTAGCAAGCTGCTTCCTCTTTCCTAGAAGTCAATTATGAGGTCCTTGTTTTGCACTCTTATGAATTATCCTGAATGTGCAAAATGCAAGTTAAAATAGTAGGACTCAGTATTCTAGAAAATATGCTGAGAATGTAGGAGGCTGGGAGTTGTCCTCTTTGTGAAGTAAGAAGCAAAACAGGCTGTCTGAAAAATGCCATTTGGAAGAGTCAAATGGAAATGCTTTCTCCAACTTTTTCCTTCACACTCCTCACATCCTGGTCCCAAAATGAACCATAAAATAAAGTTATTTTTGAAACAGAAGAACTATTCCTGTTTTCTGTGTGACCTTATGATTCCCTTCATGAAGACAGGAGAGTGGTGCTTTCCAGGATGCCTCCTTGTTTCCTATTCTCATGTCCCCCACTCCTGGTCCCCACAACCTTTTCTACCCCTCAAGCCACAACTGAAAGTGTAGCTTAAACATATGCCCATTTACCTTCTTAGGTGTATCAGTGAAATTTGTGTACTCTTCCATACTAGTAGAAATTTTGTAAGGCTTATTACTGCTTGCCACATCAGGGGAGAAGTACTTGTGTGTGTATTTTTGGCTTTATGAGATACAATAGGAAGTTGAAAATTATTTCTGCTTAGAAATTCAGGTGTCATCCACTGTAGAAGTGACCCTGGGAGACAGTGGTCACAGTTTCACATTGTTGCCACTGTTGTTTGCATGTTATCTTAAGGAAGTTTTGCTGCCCTCTGCACTTGCTTTGTCCCTTCATGCCTCAGACATGCTGACACAACTGAATGGACAGTTACACCTTAAGTAGGTTCAAGTTGCTGGTTAAGATTAAAAAAAGTATTGAGGGATAAAAAAAAAAAGAGCTTTATTACAGAGCTCTTTATTGTTATCCTGTGTAAGTTTTCATCTCTTGTTCACAGCATGGCTGTAGGAGCAGCTACCAGTGTAACTGTGGGGACATCCCCTTTCTCTCTTGGGGCTGCTGTCCCTGCTGCTGGTGCCTTGCACAGTGCAGCTTCAGAAATAAGGGGGATTGCTCCATCATTGGTCCCATGAAACTGCATTTGAGTATTGTGGGTGAATGTTTTGGAAGAATATTTGCTAACTTTCGGCTGTGGGAATTCAGACATTTGAGAAGTAGCTGGGTGGTACAGGCCTCGTATATAGGACTCTGTCTTTGGTACTTCTTGGGTTAAAACCAAAACAAACACACAATTCCCAAAACAAAAGGCAAGATGAAGAATGTTTTTCTGTCTTTTGTTTAAGGTAAGACATCATTTCAGTTCTTCATACTTTGTGAACTGTTGAAATAATACTACGTTTGTTGCTGCAGTTGCTGTGAGGAACGTTCCTGTTTTGTTTCCATATACACCCACCAGACTTTATCTACTTTCTTCCTCCCCCAGCTTTTGCTTTGCAGCCAGACCTCTTCTTTGCTCCTTCTCTTAAGCCATACTGCAGCATGTTAAATGTTTTAATGCCTTCTTGTCCCCTTTTAGTTTTTTTTTATCTGAGTATGTAATGCTTCCTCATTCCAGGTCATTTTGGGATTGCACAAAGCATTGTGGGAGAATGAAGAGGGTGAATGGGACTGAAATGGCATCTGTTTGATCTATATGGGTTGACTGCCTCAGCTCATCAAGTTTTCAGAAATTGTGCTCTCCTTGTCTTCTCCCCTGGGCTTCCTCAAGCAGCTGTGTGTACAGCTAGTGGCACTCTTGTACTAAAATACATATGTAAACACTGTAACTTTAACATCTGCTCCAGTCAGGATTTTCCCCTCTGCAAAACAAGTATTTGTCTTCTTGAAATACTGTGGTTTATAGCTGGTAGTATGTGCAGTGAAGTGATTTTAGGGATTGGTGCATTTAGTGAAGTGTATGCGTAATACAGTGAGTTCTGAAGTACCAGGGTTTCCTGTGGTTTCCTGTCAGGGCTTCTCTGGGCCCCTTTGGCTTGATTCTTGCTGCTGCTCCTGCTCCATGAAGATAACCCTCATGCCTCACATTGCGGGGAGAGGAATCTTTCTGGACTCCAGGACAGGGAAGCTTTCTTAAGTTCCCCAGGAATGTCTTCTTTTCCTCTCTAGCATTGAGCACAGCCTCTTGTTGGGGCTTCTCTGGGCCGTCTTGGCTTGGTTCTTGCTGCTGCTCTAGCACCTCCAGGGCACCATTGAGCTCTGTCACCCATTCCACATTTTTAGCAGTAGTGAGCTCTGCTATTGCCCTGGCTCCACTACCCCAGGAGTTCTTGTCTGTGCAAAACATCCTGAGCTTGGAAGATCTCCAAGCTTGCTGCAGCATCATGAGCAGCCACTTTCCAGCTCTCCAAGGCACATGAGCACTTTTCATGTTACTGGTGAAGAATCAAAGTGGTGGAGCAACTTCTGGAAGGCAAAAGGTGTGTTTGCCATCAATACATGCCACACATTGGAAGATAACCCACAGTGCCACACACCTCCTCTTCTTTTTCTTCTTCTATGTAAGTTACTATTTAGTTTTTTTATTACTTGAGGGGTTGATGTATGGTAGGAATGTTTGTTTTGAAAGCTTGAACCCGTCCAGTTCTAGAGGCTCCACTACTTACAGGCCCCAAACTAGACTCCATCCCGTTGACCACAACTCTCTGACTTCTTCCCTTCAACAAGTTCCCAATCCACCTCACTACCTGATCATCCAGACCACACTGCCTCAGTTTAGCCAGAAGGATGATGTGGGAGACAGTATCAAATGCTTTACTAAAACAAGATAAACCACATCCACTGCTCTACCATCATCTACCCACCTGGTTGAAACAACTTTCAAGCCACTCTTCCCCAAGCCTGTAGCATTGCATGGGGTTGTTGTGACCCAAGTGCAGGACTTAGTACTTGTCCTTCTTGAATGCAATACAGATGGCACCAGCTCATCAGTCCATCCTGTCCAGATCCCTCTGTAGAGCTTTCCTTGCCTCCATCAAACTGATGCACCTGCCCAGTCTGATGTCACCTGCAAGCTTACTGAAGGTACACTTGATCCTCTAGTTGAGGTCATCAATAATGATGTCAAATAGAGCTGTCCCCAATTCTAAGCCCTGTGGAACACCACTTGTGACTGTCCACTAACTGGATTTAACTCCATTCGCTACCACTATTTGGGTCAACTGGGCAGCCCATTTGTCCAAGAGGATGCTGTGGAGAATTACATCAAACATTTTAGTAAAGTCCAGGTACACAACATCCATTAAGTGGGTCACTTTGTCACAAAGATGGGGTTTGTAAAGCAGGACCTACCTTTCACAAACCCATGCTGGCTGGCCCTTATCCCCTGGTTGTCCTGGATGTGCTGCATGATGGTCTTCAGGGTGATCTCGTCCATGACCTTTCCTGGCACCAAGGTCAGACTGACAGGTCTGTAGTTTCCCTGATCCTCTATAGCCTTTCTCAAAAATGGGCGTCATGTTTGCCAACCTCCAATCAAGTGGAACTTTCCAAGTCAGCCAGGACTGCTGATAGATGATGGAAATGGGGTTTAGAGACCACTCCCATCAGCTGCCTCAACACCCTTGGGTGGATCATGTCTGGCCCCATAGACTTGTCACCTATATTTCCATCACCCCAGTGTTGAAAACAAAGAGAGTGCTAAACAAGTTAACAATAGAATTTGTGTAGTAGGTGAAGTCTCTGGTTTGACCTTCCAGTTTTTACAGGCCAGTACTGTGGAGGTAGTCTCTTCCCAGTTCCCTCTTCTTCCCAGCTGTTGTGGCAGTCTTCTGGCCCTCAGGTTGGTCAGTTTAGTGGAGTGACCTGGCAGCATTTTCCCCTCTGCTGGAGCAGGTCACATTATATAAATGGAATAGGGAGATAGATTTATGTGTGTGTGTGTGCAGCATGTGTGTGTTTTTAATTTGCATTTATAGTTGATCCAAACTCTTGCCATTTCAGAGACAATTTGCACAAGTGCCTGGATGAACAGCAAGTGCCAACTCTCATAGCAAGCTGAGTGGAGGGTGAATTTGCTGGCAGTGAGCATTGCCTGGTGTCTCACTATGCCAGCTATCTCTGTTGTAGCTTTTCCATCAGTCAGATCTGGTTAATGGATGTTCCTAGTGAGTTTTTGTTCAGAGGACTTACTCTTAGGTAAGTAGGTGCTGACATGCATCTGTAGGGGATTTAAATACTTACCAACTTTTCTGTTGACCAGTGAAGGGTTTACTGCCAAGTATTCTGTATTTCACACATACATGGCAAGCTGTGTAACACAACAGTAGGACCTCTAGCCAAGCAGTACTTCTGGTTTATCACATCTATCTTTGTTTTGAGTTCCAACCCTGTTCCTAGTAACACAACTTGACTGAAAAGCTACAGATGCCCTAAAGAGAGCATCACGACAGGAGGAAAAGAGTATGCTGATTTAATGGAGTATGCTGATTTAATGTAATGTGGCAGGTTTTGTTCAGAAACTCACTTTGTTTGTTTGATGGACCAGGCTTTGGAATGCTGTGGCCTAGTGTCGTTAGGCTTCAGATGTCTCCAACTAGTTTGTGCGTGTTTTGTTCATAACTTACACCTTTGCTCTCTATGGGCTGGGGGAAACTTCCTACATAGCCAGATTTGCAGCCAGTGGGAAATGTCTCATCTCCATTTCTTTTTAAGTATAGTGTTTTGGATTGCAACAGAAGTCATGGAGCTGCCTTTCATGGTGCTGCAGGCTTCGGCTGTTATAGCTTGGTGATATTAAGAAAAAGAAATGCAGAGGCAAAGTTTCCATAGCAGACCAAAAATTGTAAACCCTACTTGCAGAATAAATGGGGTTTGGAGGTTATTGGCAGTGGCAATAGTGACAAGCTCAGGACATGAAAATACTTGGATTTGTTTGAGTTTACACTCAAAGAATGAAAAATGCCTGTTCTGAGGTGTGCATTACTGGTGACCAGGTCTGTGCTGAAGGCAGAGGGTTGATCCTGAGTAATAAATACTGCTTTCAGTGTGTCAGCATTATTCTAACATTTGGCAAAAGCTAAGCATTCTTATGTTGCACTGAATCTGTTGTGTAATGGGTTGCTGTCTAATTGCCATATAAGTGCCTGCTGGTTTGATCGGTGCTTTGTGGAGAGATGAACAAAAGCATTGGTATACACCTGGATAAATTCTTAAGATTGGATGGTCTTCACTGAGTAGGGATGGTGCATTTTCAAACCTCATGAAAAGGGTTAATTGCTGAAGGAGAAGTGCAACTTCAATGTAGCTCCATCTTGCTATGAATCTCCAATTTCCAGCTGTGATTCTTGGTTGAGGTAACAGACTAAATGTGTTTGGTCACTGTGCTGGATGCTTGTGTGTCTTTATGGGCAACTCTTAAGACTCCAACTGCTGACAATTAACAACAGTGTGCAGAGACAGCTCTCTGTTTTCTGTCAACAGTTGCTCTCCTTACCCAAAAAGAGCAGATGTTAGGTGACAGTGTATTAATCTTTGGTGATAGTAGACCATTGCTTGCTTCCTGTTACTAATCAGGTAGCTACTCATTCATATGGTCTGCTTCCCAGAAATGCACACAGGAAGTCGCCAAATGCACAAATGTGTTTATGCTTTATCGTAAAGACCATTAGAAGGAAGGCTGTGTGGGAGGAGGTTGACTGATTTTAATAGTTGCTAAGCTTCAAATTTGGAGAGTTTTAATGTCAAAATATTTTTTTCCATTAAGAGGGACAAAAAAGTTTGCTTAGTTTAGAAGAAAAATAGGGTAGAAGAAATATTCTCCCCGCCTTGCAGGAGCAGCAGAGTGGGAGGATGTCCCATCTCTGGATCTGAGGCTGCGTACGACTCCTGGGAGAACACACTTCGTTCAGTTCTGCAACCAGGAAGGTTGCTGGCCACAAGAGAAGGGCACAACCCACTGGGGAGTGCTAGTGTTATAAGCTGGAACAGCTAGATTGGCCAGAAATTGCTTATTAGGACTCTTGTGAGGCCTTTAATTAATACAGCACCTTTCTGCTAACAGTCTCAAGCATGTCACTATCAGAAGTGTGATGGTGTGCTATAGCAAGGCCAATCCACTGGATGTGCTTCTGCTCTTTGCCCTATACTGGTTCTCTGCTGCCTTTTCCTGTTTGCCTTTTAATTTTTAAAAAATTTTTAAATGCCAATTTAACTCCCTGTTGCTTGCTCACTCTGGAGCAAGATGAGTGTCAAGGTTTATGAAATTAAAATGTACGTGATTAAGGCTGGGAGGCAAACACAGTGATCTACTTGGGCTGGTGGCTGCATAGCTGCTAGGCTGGCAGAGCTCTATTGCAGCATAAAAACAACCCATTCAAGAGTAGGCAAGCTTCTGGAATTTGTTTTTTTTTAGTGATGTATCCTTTTCAATTTGAGCTGCAGAAGACTTTCTTGCAGCAGAGCTGTCAAAAGTTTGAGGAGAGTCTGGACTGGTTTCTACTTTCTTTTTGTTTTTATACTTCATAATTAACAGCATCTCTAGCACTAGACAGCACCATCTATGCCAGATGTAAGATAAGGTCAGTCCCATTCCCACGTATGTAATTCGTGAGGGCTTTCTTCTCAGTGTTGTATATGTTGGAGAGAGCAGTATCTTATGACTCATGTGTGAAAGCAGGAGACTGCTAGTAATATCCAAGTGTTTTTCCAGAACCTTTTCTAGTGAATGATCTTTTAAGTAATTGAAACACTGTATAATGTATTTTTGTTCAGCTGTTGTCAACTACTACATAATGTAATCCACTTACCAACCAGGTGCTTCTGTTATTTTCTTCCAATTTCAGTTTGAAGAACTACAGTAATCCACAATGAAACCAAAATGGCAATCTGGTGTTTCTTTTTTTGTTTGTTTTTGTTTTGTGTTTTGTTTTGTTTTGTTTTTGGTGTGGTTTTTTTGGTGGTTTTTTATTTTCCAATTCTCACCTCCCTCTGGAAATTCTGATATAAATGGAATATACTTTTAGCACAGGACATTTATAATTAAATAACAGACCTTATAAACAAAACAATAATAGTCAATTGGAGTGAATGTGCAGAAGAATAGTAAGAAGACAGATGACCTGCTTTATAATGAGTCNGTTGTAGACAGCAATAAGGTCAATGCACATAAGCTGCTGTCTGTATAAGATTCTAGGCTGATGTTTGGGTTAGTGAAATATTAACTTAGAGGCTGCCTCTGATTTCTTCTGTCATACATCTATGCTGTTGCTTGGCCTTCTCTTACCTTGGCATTATAGTTTGGCTACCTGGACTGCTGCCCCTGAAATCAGAATAACTTGAAGTATGTGGGTTTTTTTGTTTGTTTGTTTGGGTTTTTAATTTGGTTGGTTTGTTTTGTTNACAGGTTGCCCAGGGAGGTTGTGGATGCTCCCTCCCTGGAGGTGTTCAGGGTCAGGTTGGATGAGGCCTTGAGTGACCTGTACTAGTGGGAGGTGTCCTTGCCTATGGCAGGGGGATGGAACTAGATGATCTTTGAGGTTCCTTCCAACCTTACCATTCCATGATTCTAAGATCATTCCATGCAATTTGAAAAGAGAAGAAAAAAAAAACCAAACCAGGAGATTAATGTTCTTTCCGAATTTTCGTAAGGAACAAACAGAAGTTGTTGACATGGATTATACTCTCCAACAAGCAAAGGTGTAATAAGGAACACTGACTTTGTGGATAGGCAGCTACATAAACATTTGCCCTAGCAGTGGTTTAATAATTATGAAGTATGATTTACAGCAGATGAGAAGTCTAAAGCAGTGTTTGGTTCAAACTCGCTTATTCTCACCTGCCACCTTCTTTTCAGAAGTCAGAGTTGCAGGAGGTCTTCATGACCTCAGACTTGTTTCCAGAGGAACCAAGGAAGTTTCCAAAGCAAGACTGGTATTTGTATATCTTATCCTTTTGTGTTACAGGCCAGATGTTGACTGCTTAAATACCAGGGAGAGGTTCCTCTGAACCAACCTGGGACATGATTGATTCTATACCAAGACATAATTTTTTCCTAGGCAGATTTGTGTGTCACTATAAAAGATGTTTTTGTTCACAGTATCACAGTATCACAGTATAGCAAGGTTGGAAGAGACCTCAAAGATCATCAAGTCCAACCCACTACCACAGACCTCAAGACTAGACCATGGCACCAAGTGCCACGTCCAAATGTGCCTTGAACACCTCCAGGGACGGTGATTCCACCACCTCCCTGGGCAGCCCATTCCAGTGGGGAATGACTCTCTCAGTGAAGAACTTTCTCCTCACCTCGAACCTAAACCTCCCCGGGCACAGCTTGAGACTGTGTCCTCTTGTTCTGGTGCTGGTTGCCTGAGAGAAGAAAGCAACCTCCTGCTGGCCACAACCACCCTTAAGGTAGTTGTAGACAGCAATAAGGTCAATGCACATAAGCTGCTGTCTGTATAAGATTCTAGGCTGATGTTTGGGTTAGTGAAATATTAACTTAGAGGCTGCCTCTGATTTCTTCTGTCATACATCTATGCTGTTGCTTGGCCTTCTCTTACCTTGGCATTATAGTTTGGCTACCTGGACTGCTGCCCCTGAAATCAGAATAACTTGAAGTATGTGGGTTTTTTTGTTTGTTTGTTTGGGTTTTTAATTTGGTTGGTTTGTTTTGTTCTTTTTTCTTTGAATCATGTTCCCTGATAGGTTAAATGTTGTCTGCTCACTCCATGAATTGATTTCCATGATCCTATATGAGTTTAAAAAAAAAAAACCAAAGCAAAACCAACCCAAACATTTCCATGTATTGCCAATGGATGTCTTTTCACTCATTACTTCATTCATGAGTCCCCTCAAATGAATCTAAAATCAAAGACAGGAAGAAAAAAAAGAGCATGTAATTGTGCTTTGAAGATCATAGCAATGCTGTGTTTTGTTTTGTTTTCCTATTAGTTAAGTTAAAAGACTGTAATTCTATTTTAATATTCTGATTCTTAGAAATTAGCCATCCTAGCATATGCAGTGGACTTACTCTTTTGGAGGAGATTACTTAAAATGTTCAGTGTCAAATATGGATAAGATTTCAGAATTAAACTAAACAGATTCAATGTCTTGCATGAAATTAAAAATTCTGCATAAAAAGATCTTGAGAGATAAAAATTATTGTAATGAGAATAAAAGGCCAAGAATGGAAAAGCAGAAACCCATTCCTGAAATAAAGATGGAAAATGTTGTAATATTTGACAGAAAGTAGTTTGTGGAGACTAAACTTAGTAACAACTTTATAAAGTTAGGCCACAGTTTAATGACTGTCTGAAGGATTAGGTAACAAAGCATATGGGAAGACAAATACAGTCTGAAGATTCTTGGGCCTCTAATATTTTAATTCAGTGTAACATTTGGATGTAGGGCTGATTTCCCAGAAGAAATGTTTCATTTTGTTATAGTAGGCTGGATATAATTTAATAGGCTGCAGTATTGTAGCTTCTTCGGTCTCTAAACAATATCTTGAAAGATTTTGCTGCTAAGCTGTATAAGACCTGGTTTGTGTTGTAACTAATACTCAAGCAAACTGTTTTCCTTTTATATGAACATTTGGAGAAGATTTACCATGGGCTGTTTGCATGCAACATAATTTCTGCTCAAACTCGTAACACGAGTGTTTTGTATGTGTGCTGAGCTAAAAGCCAGCCTGGGTTGGAATAATGTTGTCCTATGTGCTGATTGACAAAAAGTGGTCACAATGTGGGTTTTAGTGTCATTACAGAATCATGGAATGCTGTGGCCTAATGTTACAGGTCACAGAATCACAGGATGGTAAGGGTTGGAAAGGACCTCTGCAAATCATCTAGTCCAACCCCCTGCTAAAGCAGGTCACTTAAAGCAAGTTGCACGGTATCACATCCAGATGTGTTTTGAAATTCTCCAGAGAAGATTCCACAACCTCTCTGGGCAACCTGTTCCAGTGCTTCATCACCCCCAAAATAGAGACATTTTTTGTTATTTTTAGGTGGAAATTTCTATGTTCTAGTTTGTTCCCATTTCCCCTTCTGCTGTTGCTGTGCATCACTGAAAAGAATCTGACCCCATCCTCTTTACTCCTGCTCTTTAGATATTTATGAACATTGATAAGATCCCCTCTTAGATCAAAGCAGATGCTGTATCAAGTAGGAAATGGATCTCAGGACTCCCAGATGGCTAGGAGAAGGAGAAGTGTGGCATGATCTGGACACTGGTCAGAAATAAGGTAGCCCTTATTACCGTCAGTGAAGCTTCGCAATGTAAGAGTTTTCTCTCTCTGAACTGAATTTGAAAAGCATTGATCTTTTTCAGTGTGAATATCTTCTCTGGCATCTTCTCAAATATCTTGTGTTGATGGAAGAATCCCACATATTTTACATACATGGCCTGTCTTATGCTGGTGTAGTGCTTTTCCTTTATCTTCTTCCATTGCTGCATCCAGAAACACAGGGTTTCTTTTGAAAAAGAAGAAACTAATTAAAAAAAAAAATCTTTTTCTTGTTTTTTTACACCTGAACATTTATATTTTTACTGTTTTACTGGTATGTTTGTTGTTAAATAATTTGTACAGTAATGGCCATGTCATCAGTATGTTTTGATTTTATGTTTTCCTTCTTTGCTTTTCTCTCTTGGTATTTGTTGTTGGCTCTGATTAAATAAGCTAAAGCTTAAAGGATCACTGACAATGTGGCAAATTATTTGCAAGGTTGGTTCCCCCCCTGCCCCCATTGCATTACAGTCTGTTTCCACTGGTAGCATTCTTTCAGCTTTCAGACAAGTTCTCCCCAGAGTTTCATAGTGGTAGTTACTATGGAGATGGCTTTCCACTTTTCCTTTTCTCCTCCCTTCCCCTCTTCCTCTCCTGGAGCTTTCTCAGCTGTTGCTTATCTTTTCAATACAGTAAGTAGATTTGGTACAGACCTTGTTTCTAGCATCTCTTTTATTGCAACAAGTCTTTTGCCTGTAACATTTTTTCATGAAACCCTATAGATACTCTTTTATATGAACGAAAAATCTGGAGTATGAGTAGAGGGTGAAGAGATCCTTCTTTAAAAGGGTCACTCCTGAGGCTACTATCTGATTTGGTCTTCTTTCACAGTCATAATTCTGCAAAATAAATTAGCTGGTAACATGTGTATGTGTATTTATGCTGAGTGTCTAGGAAAGCTTTCAGAATGTTTTTATTTTAAATGGCAGCTTTTGGGATTTATTGTAAACGTATTCTGGTGTAAGTTAAAAATTCTCTGATGAAGAAGTGAATACTCGAGACAACACATCATTAGCCTTTTAGGTATGAGAGTCTTTTCTTTTCACCTCATCATAATTTTGATAGCTCTTTATACAGTTCTATGTAATCCAGCTTTAAGAGAGAAACATAGATGTTTGGGTATTTGGCTGTTCTGCAACAGGCAGGATATATTCCTTTACACAGAAAGGATATATTGCTTTGCACATGTGCTATTAGATATCTGAACCCCCTGTCTTAGGAATGAGTTGTTTTACTGGTGTCAGTGGTTTGCTGAATGACACACATTCGAAATGTGTTCTCCAGCCAAGAATTTCATAGAACAATAAAGTGTTTTGAGTTGGAAGGGACCTTTTAAAAGCCGTGTAGTCCAATGGCCTGCTCAGAGCCCTGTCTAACCTGACCTTGGCTGTTACCAGGGATCACACATCTGCCACCTCTCTAGGTAACCTGTGCCAGAGTTTTGCCACCCTCTTTGTAAAAAATTTCATCCTTATATCTAGTCTGAATATCCCCTCTTTTAGTTTAAAACC
Organism: Ramphastos sulfuratus; assembly: GCA_013399055.1. Classification (NCBI taxonomy): domain Eukaryota; kingdom Metazoa; phylum Chordata; class Aves; order Piciformes; family Ramphastidae; genus Ramphastos; species Ramphastos sulfuratus. Next base: position 141,511 of record WBNM01037793.1, on the reverse strand, counting down.
ATCACCCCTTGTCTTATCACAATAGGCCCCATATTTCATAGAGGGCCCTTTAGTATTTCTTAGAGGGCCTTTTAAGTACTGAAAGGCTGCAATAATGTCTCCTTGGAGCCTTCTCAGCCTTTCTTCATAGCATAGATGACATCCGTAGTTCTTCCCTTGTCACTCCATCATAGTCACTCTATCATAGAAGGTCACTGGGTTAGGCAGGACTTGGCCCTTGGTGGAGGAATGTTGGCTCTCTTGAATGACCTCCTTGTCCTCTTATGTGCCTTAGTATATCTTCTAGAAGGATCTGTTCTGTGGTCTTCCCAGAGTTTTCCTTCTTTCTTTATGGAGACTTTGCTTTAAGTGATTATGAATCGCAGTGTTGGCACTGTTTCCCGTTAGCTTACTGAGCCACATGAAGGAGGCCTACAAGAAAGCTGAGAGGATACTTTTCACAAGGGCTTATTTTGATAGGACAAGAAGGAATGGTTTTGAGGGGAGGGGAGAGTTAGACTAGATATTAGAAAGAAATTCTTTACAGTAAGGGTGGTCAGACACTGGAACAGGTTGTTTGGGGAGGTTGTGGATGCCCCTCTCCTTGAAGGTGTTCAAGGCTAGGTTGGATGAGACCTTGAGCAACCAGGTTTAGTGGAAGGTGTCCCTCCCTGCCCATGGTAGCGAGGCTGGAACTATACAATCTTGAGGGTCTCTTCCAACTCAAATTGTTCTATGATTCTGTCTGTGGATTTCTGCAATCAGGAGCCTACAGAGAAGTCCCTCTCTTCAGTTGTATAAATACCCTGCCCTGGGCTGTTAGTCAGATAATGGAAATCACCTTGCCTCCTGTTGAAAGTGTTGGGTTGAAATTACAGCTTACGGGGCCACTGTGCAGCCAGGGGATGGACACATGATGAGGAGGAATATGTTTCCCTTGACATTCATGCTGGCTCTGGCATAATTTGCCACCTAGCAAAGGCAAAGGCAGATGGTTTTGTGCTTTCTTAGTGGGACTGGTTTCAGAGACATCCCCTGGGCAACTCAGTAAACGCAGCAGAGGTGGCCATGGGGAGAAGGACGAACAGAAGGAACCATCAACCCTTCTGGGTGGTGGCAGGCTGTTCAATCATCTCAGCCCTCAGGGATAACATGTTCTTGGATTTATTCTAAGCAAGCAAACACCTCATCTCTTCTGGTTATTCCTCTTCCCTGGTGAGGTGAGGAATAGACTCTGAAATCCTTTGCTTTTTCCCTGCTCTTTTATTATGCTGTAGATTATTCCTGGCACCGTGACAATTTGTTCTGCAAGTTGTCAAGCAAAATGCGTATTTAAAAATAAATTACTCTAAAATTTTAATCAACTCTTTTTTTAGAAGGGAGTCTCATGTTTTTCTTTTGCATACGTCTAGCTTGCTGTGAAAGTAAGCAGCTGGGACTTTCTTGATTACTTCTATTTTTAGTGTTGTCTTCTTTACACCTGCAGATTGAAAAGCATGAAGTTTTTCTAACCAGCTTTGAGAAATCTCTCAGCTTCTCCTCAACTCTTAAGTCAAAAGCCTTGAAACCAACCTGGCCTGCTAATTGTGGTATATCTATGTGTGCTTGGACTTTATATGTTTGTCATTATGCTAGAAAAACTGACCACTATTGATTTATTTTTTTTCCCCTTGAAATCTAGTCCATCACACCCAGTTGATTTGTAAGAGAAAAAGACAAATCAGGTGTGGCACAATTTTTGAAACCCTTTCTCTTATGTGTCTAAGTCTATAAAATCTACTCACTACCCAAAAATGAAATTGTGAGTATTGTGTCATACCTAGGTAAATGTTACCATGCAGTCCAGGTTTGGGTTTTGTCAGTTTTATTTAATTTCTGTTACGTAGAAATCTTATTGCTAAATTTGCTCTTGATGCTTGTGTTAAATGCTGTATTAAGAATATTTTAATTGCTTCCAGTTTCCAGATGGACTGCAAAGTAAACTTTAAAGGTGAATCAGATCAAAAATGGAAAAACAGGGGGAGAGGGTTTTAAGTAAAGGCCACACTGTTCTTATCAGGAGAATTAACTGAAAAAAAGGCCATGAGAAAAAAGTTGTTTCTTCCTTGAAGCTTACAGCTAGAAGACCCTGCTAGAATGTGAATTCTATTTGTTCCTCTTTGTGCAATAAAGACATAGTATCTTTGTAGGTACATAGAAGGCAGGGAACATGCATGTCCAAGTTCCTGCCATGCTGTTCAGCCTTACAAATCATTTAGTTGTTGTATTTCTCTTCCATCTTCAAAATTAATTGGCAAAGTTTTGAGGGATTTAAGATTAGAGTAATATTTGTTTATTGTTTTGAAGAGTAAAGTAAAAATGTTTTTTATTTATATCTGTTTATTTATATGTAGGTCTTTATTTTTCAACTTGTGTATTTATATCTCTACTTCCTTGTTCCGGTATTAAATTAACATATATATTAATAAACAAACAGCAAAGAAATCATCTCCCTGAAGGTGGATTTTGAAAGTGCTTTATCAGCACAACTGCATTTTTAAATAAGAAGAGTTAACTCCTGGATCTGCTGACAGACAGTGCTTATTTGTTACTGATTTTAGTGGGTCAGGCATTGTCGTAAGACTGTCTGAAGAAGGCTGTAAATTAAGTGCCCTTGGTGTCAACTTCACTTGGAGTAGCCCTGCTGACTATCNGGGTCTGGCAAGAGCAGAGTAAAGGGGGAGAGTCACCTCCCTTGCTCTGCTGGCCACGCTTCGCAGAGAGTCTTGCTTATCTTCCTTTTCAGTTACGTTATTCTGTGTATGCTGGAGTTTTGCAGCACAGAATGAGTCATCATCAAGTGATGCCACATAGTGTCTGCCATGTGTTTCCCCAGCCTCTTAACCTGGCTTGTATCGGCTTGCGGCCTCTGATAAAGTTGTTCATTGTGAATTCTGAGAAATTGTTTATTGAATGGATGGCTGCCACCCTAGGTCTCATACTTACTGGGTACTTGATTATTTTAGTGGCAGAGAAGAATGTCCTCTTCACCAGTAGGATTGTGATTCTATAATTGTTTGTTCAAAGACTTCTGCGCTGAGTATGTGCTGGTGTTGAAAGTCCTACGTTGCATCGTTTCATCTGAAGCTACAGTTTATGTGCAGGGTTACTAATTCAGTGGGAGTACAAAGAGTATGTGCCATTCATTGTAAAAATGGGATAATCTCTGCTTTACGCTTTTAGTTGGTGTGATTCAGTGAAAATAGATAACAGAAGAGCCCTGTTTTTTCTAAACCACACTGTGTTCTCTCATTTCAGTCACAGAAACTTAGAATATGAACCTGAACTCCACGTTCTAGTGGGTTATTTTCAGCTTCTTGGTTGCATCTTCTGGAGCACTGGTTCCCCACCCCAGCTCTGACACTCTTCAGTTTCAGGAACTGCTTTAGCTGTTGCGCATATGTCTCATTCTTTGGTGTTACATACTGTCTTCAGTTCAAGGCATCAGATTGATTTGCTTCTGTATTGGGTTTTTACGTTCAAAGCCCTCTGCTAGCCTGGGGATGCAGCTGTATGCTAATTTGCCAGTTTCTCCGAAACACTGACAGGTCACTGCTGAAATACTCAGTCCATTTGCTGTGGAGGAAGGAAGTTCTTTGCTGGGGTGAGTGAGAAATACAAGATCTGGGCCTGCTGCTGTTTCTTGTTTCTTATGTCTTAATTTTTGGAGACGAAGACAGTTTTCCTGAGACAGAGCTCTGATCTTGTTAGAAATGCGCCTCTGTCACATCATTATTTCTAATTTTTAACATGAGATAGGCAATTAAAAGGGATTTTTTAAGAAGTTCATGTTATCCTGTCTTTTATAAGGAAGCATGAATTTAATCTTCATGTAACAATTTCTAAAGGCTCTTTTGGGATGAAGTAGCATTTGATGTGAGGACAGACAACAGTATTTTTGTATCTGGGCAGATCTCCAGACCATAATATTATCCACTTGTTCTCATCTGCCCCATCCTCTGGGTGTGCTTTTTTCCAAGACTCTTCTCAGTGCTCAGGGACACATCTTTTAGAACTTGACATTCCCAATAAAAACTGCATTGGCTGGAGGACACACATACATTCAAGAATCTTTTTTTTTTTTTTTTTTTTTTCCGGTACAAACCAGAATACCCTGTTGAGTCAGGGATATTTTTTGAGGTGCAAATCATGGGAAGCTGTCTAGCAGTGTGCTTGCAGAATTAAAAATATTTTTTTCTACCAGTAAGCAATATTGTAGGGACAGTATCTATGCAGTGATTTGCTTCCCCACTTGCCTCTTTGATATTACAGTGTTTGCTTCAGATACCAGGAAGGCAGGACTTCAAGAACATGCACTGAAGATGTTCTGTTCATGGCCCCAAATAAAATGTAGGAAGAAACAATTCTTACCTTGCCTTTCTGTGGTTTTTTTCACCCCCACTAATAAGAGTGCAGTCTCTTGTACTCTTTTCACCCAGGTTCTTTTTTCACATAGTGTGAAGAATGTTTTGCTCTTTCAAAGTAACCTCTTCTGAGAGTTTGTTGTAATTTTGTATGAACAACACCAAAACCTTTATTTTGTAGAAAAAAATCCATTTTCTGTTGTGTTATTCTCTGTGCTATTTTAGTGGTTATTAGAGAGACCAGGATGTGTGAATTAATTGTTGACTTTTCTCCTTCATTTTATTCCTTGTTTGTTCCTTACTCTGCTGTTCCTTTGAGCCATCCCAACCTTTTATACTGAAGTGTTTTTCTGCTAGGTTTTGTTCAACAGAATCTGCATGGTTTCCCAATATAAGTCTTAATGAAAACAAATGTTTATGGCGTATCCTGAACATTAGGTAGCCGCTATCTTTAATTATGAAGGGCTTGGAGATGGAGGAGGAAACCCACTGGTCTCATTTGCCTTATTGGCAACAAAGGGTCCTAGGACTGTTTGTGCTTGGCTCATTCAGCTCTCTCTGCTTTACAGATCAGGGAGACTTTTGGAGCATTTGAATACAGTTTATTCTATCAATTAAAAAAAGAACAAAACAAAACCTGTCTCTTACATTGCTTAAATGCCTATTAAGCCCGTGAACAGAATACTAATTTAGGTGGTTCTGTATAATGAGCTCTGAATTTCTGAGTCATGTTGACCATGGAACCTTTTAACAAGGACCAGGAAAACCCTACCAAAAAAAAAAAAAACAAAATCGGTCTCAGTTCCTTAATTATTTTAATGGGTGTAGAAATGAAAAGCTCCAAAGCATTATGTTGCATTGGTTATTTTACAGATTGAATATCAGAGGGGAGGATTTATGAAGATTTTCAGCTTCGTTGCTGAGGTGGATAAAAAATGGAGCAAGAAGGTCTGAGCAGTGACAATACTTACTGTCAGCAGCACACCTCATCAGCTGGCAAGCCCTTGAGTTTTTCAGTGGGATGAGATGGGTTTTTTTGTGTTCCTTTTCTTTTTCCCCTACCCTTCCTCAATATGTATGTCACCACATAGAAATCAATGGTGTTTTGGTAGTGCAGAAAGGAGGTGTTTCATTGCAGAGCTGCAATCACCTTGATAGGTAGGCAAAAGAAATATCTGAGGTGTGTACATGAGAGTTATTTACCTCTGTATGGGTGTCGCTTTGAGTGCCTGTGGATTTAATTAGGCAATGCACTGATGCTAAGCACTACCTGCATTTCATAACGTGGATGTTACTTGAATGTAATCTATTCTTCCTTTAGTACAACCATGAGTTACTTGATTCTGCTACACAGTCCTTGGATGCTGAGTGCGCAGGTGACAGCTTGTATGCTCCCTGTGCATCACAGTAAGCACTCTGCTCATTCCTGATGGAAAAGGTTATTGTATAAGGCAGTATGAGGCTCCACTGTATCTGCTGGGGGATCACCCCTCTGTTAAGAAGGCTGCATTATCAAGTTGGGTATTACAAACATAGAATTCAACATTAGTTAATGATACGTGAAACGTAACTTAACACATTTATCATCACTGCGAAACTTTCCACCCTCACACAATGAACATCCCACAGTGTGAGCTTCATTTTCTCTGCAGACTATATTTGTATTATTTGTAAATGTCCTCATTTATACTAGGGAGAGAAAAACAAAGGCAAAGAACCTTGAGAAATGCCAGCTATTAAAAGATAAGACAGTTGTGTTTTCTGGTAAACAATGAGCATAGTAAAACTGGTAATGTTACAGACATCTTGTGTTATTGATGAAAACAAACTGCTTACTGACATCTGCAGCAACCAGCCCCTGACTGGTGGCATCCCAGACCACTCCCATGCCATGTGTTAGGCAGAATCGTTTGAAGTCCCATTGTGAAAGTTGCATTTTTGGAAGGGTATTGTGTTACCCACCCCTTTAAAGATTTTTCTTCACAATTTAGATTTCTCATAGGAAATAAGGAAATAACTGCTCTTTTCTTGGAGATAGTATTAAAAGTCATAGCTATTTCTTTTCAATAGCTGATTACTTTAGCCATCTAAGATCTGCTTTCATAACAGTTACAGCTCTGGAACAGCATTTCACGTACTGTAGACCCTCACTGCTGCTCCTCAAGAGTTTCTGGCCTCTACTGCATCCCACCACCCAATTCAGAAATTACTTTTGTTTCCCCAAGTCATGAATGTCTTCTGCTTCATGAGCAGACTTGCTTTGGTATCACAGCTTTTATATTGAATTGCTGGGAAACTTGAGTTTAGCTAGTATTTTCCCTGTAGCTGCCATTACCCTACTGTATTATGAAGCTGATTAATTCAGTTTTCATATTTCAGTTGTTTCTGAGATTCTATAGATGAAGGTGCCATAGTTTTACTTTGTATTTCTTTTCTAGAATCAAGACAAATTGAAAAAGGGCAGAGAAGCAGTTTTGGTCGTAGCATACAAATGATTCATTTAAATAATAAGGACCCCAAGCTTTTGACGTATCTCACTTTCCATTGCAGCTGTCTAGATCAGGGAAATGGATGCACTGGGTCAGCTCTGATTGATTTGAAGATTGCACTTTGTGTGTGATTTTCCATCACTAAATGGGACGGGAGGCATTGGAACATTGCCAAAAAATACTTGTACAGAGTTTCCTGCTATCTACTGAGAAAGTGGGGATAGAGTCTGAGCTCTCCTGACTAGTGACTAGTTGTTTGTCCCGTGTGACCCAGGGAACCTTATTGCCACTGTTACCAAAATGGAAACTGCAGACCTCCTTTTCCACTTCTCTGGGCTTTTTGAAGTCATCACTCACTCACCTTTTTTTTTTCTTTTTTTTTTTTTTTCTTCCCCTGATGCTTTTTACCTTAACACCTCCTTTCTTCAGGGAAATGATTGTATGCAATTATTGGCTGCTAAAGTCCTTCTGAAGAGGCTGCTCAGTAAAACTGAATAGTCTTTAATTTGACATTCCTAATGCTGGGTGAAAATGAGCAACAACAGCTGCTTTGCTTTGCATCTGCACTTTGGGGGTCATAGCACTCCATTGGTTTAATTCAGACTCGGAAAATCTTTTTTAAAGGACTAGACCAGAAGATGGGCTTAAACTCTCAGTTCCCTCAGAGGCATGTTTGGCAGGTTATTACAGTGTCTTCTTCACCAGTCTTGCAAGGATGGGTTTCTTACTAAGTCTGAAGGAGTGTTGAGTTTTGGGGTTTGATTGTTTTTAATGTTTTCTTTTCCCTCGGGGAAGGGGAGAGGTATGTAAAATGCAGTTAATGAGGATGGTTTATTATCTCATTAAGTTACGAAATACCTTCTGCAAAGCTTATTACAGTAATCTGAAAATTGGCTCTTCCTATTTCTGATCTTTGTCTCCAATGGTTGCTTTTTATTGCAGATAACATACATATGTATATATGCTTATGTGTCTGCACGTATAAAACACTGGTAAGTTTTATTTTATTCAATGTAGTTTAGTTTTTTTCAGCTTAAAGCTTTGTGAATAAGATCAGTCAATGTTGGGCTTGGCTAGGGTCATGCAGTGGCTATGAAGAGGGTTATTGTTGGTGACCCACTTATTTCTAGTGCAGCTTCTGATCTTGCAGATTTATATAACAGTGATGCACAGAAGAGCTGGAACACTTCTAAAGCTGCCTGGCTGCATGGAGGTCCCTTGTGGGTAGGGAGAGCCTTGGTTGAATGCACAAAAATATAATTAGCATGTTGGGCAAAGCTCATACCTAGATTTTGAACCCCATATGAGACCAGGGATGTTTCCATCTGGTGTGTTTTTAATATTGCCCATATAGATTCAAAATGCAAAGCTTGAGTCAGTACTTTTCACTAAGTACGGCGTTTCAATATTTAGAGTTGGTATCATGGCTTAAATTCCTTACAAAGACAAAATCTGCCTCTGTCTGCAGTAGAAGACTATCACAGAAGACAGCAGGTCATGGAGTGGGTGGGCTGGAATCTGGGCTAGTTTTAAAGCAATTTTGGATTTACTGATCCAAAATCATTCACATCTTAGTGGTAGTGCTTTGCTGAGATTTCTGTATGGCTTAATTTAACTTAGGACGTAGGTTTTAAATTAATGAAGTTAAACTGGCACAAGAGGCTGCGTGGACAAGAGGCTGTCTTTTTGATTTATCTGTCAACAAGGCACTGGTTTAACCTACTCTTAACCCATAACAGTCTATTTGGATTTGAACTGATTTCACAAAACTTATTTAATTAAATTGGGGCAATCTTGTGTTGCCAGCAAGGCCTCAGGAGAAGCATCTCTAGTTCTGCCTTTTGGCATTTTCTTCCCTTGGTAATAGTGCGATAAAAGATGCATTTATTTTATTTGTTGACTCTGTTGACTTAATTCGCGCCTTCAAGCTATGAAGATTTCCTTTAGTGCTAAGGGCAGTCAGTTACACAGCCCATTGTGGTTGCATTTGTTTGTTATTTTGAACAGTATCCCTAGCTGCTGAACCCCTAATTAACGTAATTTAAAGCACAGAAAATACTTGGGGGGTTTATGAAATCCTCTGCATATTTGTTTACCTGTGGCTCAGCAGCTGGCTGGGTATGAAGAGGAGTGCATATTTTGTCAGATGTCTGCAGTTTTCTACTCAGGCGTGTTGTTGGCAGCATTGTTCTATCCTCAGTCGTCTGATCCTTGAGGGATTTCTGTTTTATTTTCAGGTAACTTCCACTTGCCTGAACATACCGACAGCTCTTTGCACTCTCTTGCAGTGTTTTACTTTATTGCTCCTGGGCCTTATTGCTTGCTTTCTCTTATTGCTCAAGTGCTCTTTCCAATTTGACTTCTTTCCTTCTTGAGTGGGGTTTTGTGTGGCATTGTCACCAATTGCCTTAAAGATGAGAGCTAAATGAACTGGTGCCAAGAGTTCATCAAATGTTCACCAGCAGTCTCAGCTGAAGTAATTGCCAATTTCTTGCTGCTCCTGTGTGGGAGCACTCTGCCATGACCTATTGTGTGGCCATGTGGCAAACTGACCTCGGGTCCTGATCCGACTTAAACAGGCGTGGGTACACACACACAGTTTCACAGGATTTTAATCCCTCTGCGTGCCTTCCTTTGGTCAATGTCTGATTTCAGCTTGAGAAAGGGACAGAAAAGAAAACAATTTGAGAACTCAGAGTAAAAACATTGACCAACTTTGGCTCAATGTTGTTAAAGATAAGAAATGGTATTGGGAAGCACCACAGAGTTTTGGACAGGGTTTTAGGACTCCTAGTGATGTGGAGTTTTCTTCTTGAGGGGCCTTCTGTCCTCTAGAGCCAGAGCCACAGGTGCCAGGGCTGAATGGATGCTACCAGTGGGCTGTGGCAGGGGCAATTTTGAGTCCCGGTAGGATTTGAGAGATAGACACAGCCAGCTGTAGTGATGGATGGGAGCCCCTTGCAAGCATATTCTGAAAAGACGCAGACCTGGGAAGAAGTTTAAGTGTAGCTATATGATCTTCTGTGGAGGATCAGGTTGCTGTGCTAGGATGCAGCACAGAGCAAGGTGTGCACTGGCACTGGAACCAGGAAATTACAAACCTCTCAGCCTGACCTCAGTGCCAGGCAAGGTTATGGAACAGGTCATCTTGAATGCCATCGCAAAGCACCTGCAGTATGGCCAAGGAATCAGGTGCAGCTAGCATGGGTTTAGGAAGGGCAGGTCCTGCCTGACCAACCTGATCTCCTTTTATGATCAGGTTACCCTCCTGGTGAATGCAGGGAAGGCTGTGGATGTAGTCTACTTGGACTTCAGCAAAGCCTTTGACACTGTCTGCCACAACAAGCTCCTGGCAAAGATGGCAGCTTATGGCTTGGACAGATTCACTCTGATATGGGTCAAGAACTGGCTGGAGGTCCGGGCCCAGAGAGTGGTTGTGAGTGGTGCCACATCCATCTGTTCAATATCTTTATTGATGATATGGACCAGGGGATTAAGTCCATTATCAGTAAGTTTGCAGATGACACCAAGTTAGGAGCAGGTGTCGATCTGTTGGAGGGTAGGAGGACTCTGCAGAGGGATGTAGACAAGTTGGATGTGTGGGCAGAGGCCAATGGGATGAGATTTAACAAGGCTAAGTACAGGGTTCTACACTTTGGCCACAACGACCCCAAGCAGCACTGCAGGCTGGGGACAGAGTGGCTGGAGAGCAGGCAGGCAGAAAGGGACCTGCGGATACTGGTAGATAGTAGCTGAACATGAGCCAGCAGTGTGCCCAGAGAACCAATGGCATCCTGGCCTGGATCAGGAACAGTGTGGCCAGTAGGACAAGGGAGGTTATTCTTCCCTTGTACTCAGGATTGGTCAGGCCACATCTTGAGTCCTGTGTCCAGTTCCGGGCCCCTCAATGCAAGAGAGATTTTGAGGTACTTGAACATGTCCAGAGAAGGGCACCAAGGCTGGTGAGGGGGGTGGAGCACAGCCCTGTGAGGAGAGGCCGAGGGAGCTGGGGTTGTTTAGCCTGGAGGAGAGGAGGCTCAGGGATGACCTCATTGATGTCTACAACTACCTGAAAGGAGGTTGTAGCCAGGTGGGGGGTCAGTCTCTTCTCCCAGGCAACCAGCAACAGAACAAGAGGACACAGTCTCAAGTTGTGCCGGGGGAGGTATAGGCTGGATATTAGGAGGAAGTTCTTGACAGAGAGAGTGATTGGCATTGGAATGGGCTGCCCAGGGAGGTGGTGGAGTTGCCATCCCTGGAGGTGTTCAAGAATGGTGAACTTAGTGCCATGGTCTAGTTGATTGGATAGTGAACTTGATGGTGCACTTAGTGCCATGGTCTAGTTGATCGGATAGGGCTGGGTGATAGGTTGGACTGGATGATCTTGGAGGTCTCTTCCAAAATGGTTGATTCTATAATTCTTTGATTATCACATTTGATACACGATGTTGCAGTTTGCTTTTCAGACTGAGTGTCAGAGATGTCGAGCAGGCTAACGAGTGCATATGTAATGTATAACAGGAAATGCTTAAGTACCAGGTTGAGTTTGTAATGCATCATGGTAAGAGGAAGGCATCTCACTGCCTTCACAGCAGGCTACCAGCACGTTAAAATGGTTAAGGATCTTCTCTTTAAGTATGAGATTTGTTATCAAAATGTGTTTAAATCAATAGAGAAATGCACTAAATGTGGCCCTAAGATTGTTTTAAGCATGTGCATTCCAGGGGGTTGCAAGTGGTCTGCTTTCGTAGTGCTTCCTTTACTCTTGCTGTCAGGTGTCTCCTCATTCGTAAACTGGGGCTTTGCCTATGATGGAACATGGAGAGTGATGTGGTTGCAGAAATGCAGGAAATCAAACATTTTTATTACATCAAAAGGACACACGCCCCTAACCTTGAGGTAATCAGCTAAAAATAAATGCCCAAATCCTTGCTGCAGAGTCTTTGTGGAGACTAGGTTCTGTGTTGCAAAAGGGTTGACAGCAAAGGGGACCATACTAGCATTGCTGCCAGGCACATTTTCTGTTACAATTTTACAGTTCAGTAGCTAATGTGTTTCTCAGTCAGCTTAGGGTGATCTTAATGCAAGCTGCTACTGGAAAAGACAGTCGTGTTCTTCCCTCCCATGAGTTCTTGCCACCTCTTTTGTGCCAACACTACCACTTCTGTGCTTATGAAACCCAACCCAACAAAGAAAAAAAATAAATCAACCTATAAATTAATTTTCAGCCAGATTGACTTCCTCAGCCAGCTGATAATAGGGTCTCAGGAGCTTTAGTGCTGGTGTAAGTAGGAACATGTGGCTGTAGATGAAGGGAAGAAGATACCATACCTCTTTTTTTTTTTTCTGCAGTAGCCCTCACTGAAATCAGTTTAAACCAAACCAAGTCCCCTCATTTAGGATGGAAAGGTGCAAGTGAGGCAAGGTAGTGGTTTGTTGCTGCCTTTGCTCTTCTTCCACATGGACAAGGTATTCCTGTGCCTTCATTGTCTTGACTTCACCTGACCCTACAATGAGATGTAGGGCTACAAGGACCATGTGTTTTCTCCTTCTGTCATCACCAAGTATTTGTCTGTGTTTTACCATCAAATGTCAGGCATCCTGCTGCCTACATACCACCATATCCTAAGTGTGAAAGTAAAGAGGATGTTTAGGAAGATGAAGCACTGATAAATGTCACTCCTCTGTGAACAAAGTCTTCTCACAGGGACTGTATTTTTGTTACTTTCCAGACAAATCTAGATCGTGTACACATTTTTACTGTGATTACCTGGTATCAAAATGATTTCGATATCCACTGTATCATTTTACTAGAGCCTCCTGGGGCAGGGGGATGCAATGCATGCAGGAAGAAGCAAGACAATATTGAATACTTAGTACTGCCAGTAAAGAAAGTCTGTCTATGGGGAAGGCTGTAAATTGTGATGGCACAGGAATTGTTACCATAGTTTCCATCCATAGCGTTAGTTTCCAACTTTATCAATGCTTTATCAGGCTTTCAGGAAGAAAAGTCCAGCATGCTCTGGCAGCCTGGCCAGCCCCATCTCACAGGATGTAATGTCCCTCAGAAATGAGATGTGGGGTGACTGGCTTCTTTCCTATTCAGGCAAATTTGACTAATAGCAGAACGTGGCATGGCTTGAGAGAAGGCGTGGACAGACTTACTGGGACAACTGACTGTATCTCTCTGATTGACTTGAGGGGTGGACTGTTTGATTTCTGGGGAGAAAGCCCAGAGAGGGTCATGGTTTGCTTCCAAGAGAAACTTAGTGCAAAAGGTTACAATGATGTAGGGAAGAAAGAGACCAAGAAGTGGAGATAGCACCTCCTACAGTTTATCTTTTATCTTAAACATGATACAAAAGTAGTATAGGTTTGACGTAATGGACTATACTGATTTTGATATAATTTTTTTCCCTTCAACAGCTCATTCATGTGTTTCTATTTGTTTAGTAATCCTTTTTGGCAAGATAGTGAATGTGATTGATAGATGTTTTATGCAAAAGTGAACTGCTTATCAGAATAAAGTCTGTGCAGCAGATAGAGGATGGCTTTTATCTTTATTTCTTTCTCAACGTGCATCTAAATGTTGTGGTTTTATAATAGAAATGTTGAGTCTCTGGTGCTAGCCAGATGCTAAAGGAGTCTTTGAGAGGTTTGCCTCATAGGAAGTGCAGATATCTGGTTTCAGGTGTGGTTAAATTGCAAGCTGCAACCTCTGCAAGAGGTTAAAATGCCCTCAGCCTACTGACCGAGTGACTTTCATCGCTTCCTGCCAGCAGCTGGAAAATTTTATTCAAATGGTAGGGATTAATGGAGTACTTAATTGAACAGGAAGTTTTTCAGCCATTGAGATGATGTCTAAAATGATCCATAAACTGTTTATTCTGACATGTCTGCTAGAAGTAGTCTCTGACTTTCTGGCTAGTGCAAGTTGCATTTAGGGCAAAGGTGAAAGAGATGCTGGAGTTGAGAAATGCACGTTTTTGTGAGATTGGAAAACAAGAATGAAACAAGCTGTAAAATAGGTTGCACAATTGCAGAGAAAAGGCTGCCCAAAGTGAAAAGAGAATTTTCTTCAGTCACACGGCTTTGATCTTGCATCCTCTTGAGTTTTCGTAGTTGATCAAATTACTGAGGAGGGAGCTGCTGATGGTTTTGGTGTTATTTGATATGTTGTTCACCATTCAGTCTGAATCTGCAACTGTTATGAAGAAGAATATGTACTGAAGAACAGCACTGAATTTATCAGGAACTGGGCTTTTGGGTAATGCCAGAAAGCATTGCATGAGTAAGGAAGTGAGAAGCTCTGTCATCCAAACCATACTGGTTTTATTTAATGTCTCCTGCTTGGGAACTGGGAAGCCAGCAGGTTTTGCAGATATCTGAGAACACTGAAAAGAGTACTGGAGGAATCTTGATGTTGCACATTGTGTTACGCTAAAAGTACCTTTGGCTTCTGTGTAATTAAACTGGGAAAACACTCAAGTTTTGTGAAAATGGGCAGGCTTTAGCATTCCGTGAGCTGTTTTCAATAGGGCATGAAATCTTTTAGGGTACAAAAAGGCTTTTGAAAAAACTCTGTGGTAAATAACAAGTTCCCTGTTACACATAATCCAGTGCAGACAGAAGGATGATGTTACAGGGTGGGTGAAGTGGAAAGGGAAAATCGTTATGCACTCCTAGGCTTGCCCATGATCGCTTTACTCTTGAGTATTGGAAGACTGGGAGGACGACTTCTCTCCTCCACCTGCAGTGAGCCCAGGCAGCGGGACGTTGCCGATTCTTTACCAGCAGATGGAGACTGTGCAAGTAAACTGGAAATTGCATCCTTCTTCCAGTGCAAAAGGGACTTGTTAGCGTCGAGTTCACCTTGTCAGGTTCCAGCGTGTGGGTCATGATTTGATGTGAACAAGCAACATGATTTTTGTGGTTTTCTCCTTAAAGTGTTTCAGAACATAATACTAGGACAGATGTGATAATCTCCTACTGATTATTAAAGAAACAAGCAAATGTGAATGAGGTCCTTGATTATTTTTGCTTTCTTTTTCTTTTATCATTTTTTCCTCCTGTCTTGCCCCTGTGCTCTAGTGGGTTTGCATTTGAATGTTCTGACATGTGGTGATGCTGTTCTTTGTGCATTAGCATGGCATAAAATGAAAGGCCTTGCCTTGAGTTTCTCTTAAGTGATGTACTTCCTGTAAAACTTGCTGGTATTGGGTGGTAGTTTGGGCTTAAGCTGAAAAGTAGGAATCTTGGGCCACATCACCAGGAAAAAGGGGGACCACTGCTCCTGGATGCAGAGGCCAGTAACCCAAGTCTCTGTGTGTTGAGTGCTTTGGTAGTTATCGGTGCTCAGGTGTGCTAGTTAGAGAACTAAGTAGCTGAGGAAGATAGAAACACTGTAGAAAAAGAATGGCTCCAGAGTATGGCAGAGGAGGCAGTGTGAGTAGGAGTCAGAAGGTGTTAAAGCTGACAGTACAGTTGAAATAAGTGCTCATCAGATGGTACTCAGTACTGCACCACTAATGTGGTGACTCCCATTGTGGCTTAGTCCCAGAGAGTCAACTTGCCTGCCTTTTCAGGTAGCATAAGCTGTTCTGGTTAGCAGTTTCTACAGCATGCATAGCCTGATGGAACAGCAAGGAGAGCAATATGTCCAGGACACAGCCCTCCAAGGTGGACTGCTGCCATACATTCCTGTTTCTTGTCTCTTCTCAGTGTAGATGCTTTTGCATTACTGTGTTCATTTGTAGCTTGTGTGAGCATATCTGAGCTTGCACAGTTGAATGCTGTTGGCTGTGGTGGTGAAGATGTCAGCAATAACCAGGATCTTCGAAGGAGCCTTGTAGGACCCACAGTGAAGTCTTTGCAGCATTTTTGCTAGATTCTGATGTTTACTGATGTATTCGAAGGATTAGCCTGGGTGGCTTTACGCAACCTGCAATGTCACGGCAGTGTAGACATAACTAAAGTACAACCCACTGTTTTCAGAGATTCAAGTGCCTGTGCCTGTGTTCTTAGACTAGAAAGGAAGCTGCTGCAAAATGAGAATTTTTTAGAACCATTGCAGGACAAAGGAAGGGTGGCACCACATGTCTCCAGTATTCAGAAGGATCTCTTCTGCCATCTATTGCCATGTATAGCTCACCACATGCCCATATGGAGCAGGAAAAAAACTCCTGTCCAGTCTCAGCTAGGACAACCCTGAAGAAGGTGGATTTAAAAGAGCCATTGTCTTGATGAAATAGTTTGTCCAGATCCTACACTGAGAAAAGAAAAAAGCCTTTAGACGTGGATTCATGGACAGCCTGTAGGACAGTTGCTGTAGTGTGATCGCATAATAAAAGCAGATAACTGTAGGAAAATGACTTCTTGGGAGTGTCATTCAGCTGCCATATCCTCATTTGGTCACACTGCTACTATTCTTTCTCCATGGGCAGCAGCTGATGAACTCTCCTGTGCTTGCAACAACCACCAGTACATGGGGTGGGTGGAAGTGTTTTGAGTATTTGATGGTAATTAATCTACTTATATCTAACTAAAGTAAATAAAATGCTTAAATTGTTTTCTCCAGCTTTTGAAGGCTAGGCTGGAAGCATCCCATTGTTGAGGTGTTTAAAGGTAGATGCATAGTTTCGTTTGTGCTGGAGCTGCACATTGGAAACTCAGGATCTTATTTTGGTCTAAACATGACAAGAGAACTTACAGTCCTTCATCCAGTGCTGCACTGATGCAAATTGTGTATAAATATAGACTGTTCCTGCATCAGATCCAACAAAAAATAGTTGCAGCAGTAGGATGAGAGGAGAAGGGCTGCAAGCTTAGCTAATTACACTTGCCTTTTTTTAGGTTGGTTTTTGTTCGTCTTTGTGTTTGTGTGTCCTGAGGTCTGTGGAGGGGATTTAAGTTCACATCATGAAATCCTGCTGCTACATCAGTATAGCATCAAAACTCTCTAGCCACCACGGATGTTTCAGGACTAAACCCTGGGCATTTAATACCCATTGTCACTCACCCCTCTCAAGGTTCCCTGAAACATGCTAAATGCCTGGATCCATAGCTGAAATGTGAGTGCAGTGTTAGATTTCTACACATTCCTCTACACCATCTAGTGTGGTCCTTACTCTATCAGGAAAGGTTTGTGTCCCTATCCCATTGTGGCTGCTCTTACATGTGAGGTACAGTTTACACAAGGTGAATTGGTGGAGTATACAATGGCTGGAGTTGTTCAGTTCTTCCAGTTAACATGATTGGGGTCATAAACAGTGTGCAGTGGCTTTTAAGAACTCCCAGTTTGCCCAAAGCTGACATGTAGGTTGTTTCAACTGCCAGGTATTTATCTTAGTGTGTATAGTTAGCTCTGCTAAACCTGCATGAGGTGAGACAGTTTTGGAAACTGGAAGTGCTTTCTTGTGATCAGTGAGCATGGTCAGGAAAAAATGGTGATTCCAGAATTAATATTGATTAGAGCACTTTTTAGCAAACAAGTTTTAAGTTGCCACGTATACTTTGAACTAGTCATTAAGTATATGGGTTACCTCAGTGATAATTTGTTCATCAGGTCATTGCCAAGTACCTTTCAGTTATTTGCAGAAAATGTTCTCAGAAATAAACTGTTTCCCATTTAAAACAAATACAAACAAATCCAGGGAAAAATGTGCATCCACTGATGGCTAAAATTTTAGAGCAAAAAGTGTTATTTATGGATATGTGCCCACATGCCCTGTTAAACTGAACAATCAAGACCAAATGAAGATGGGATTAGTATTTTACTTTGTTTTGCTCACCTGAGAATTTAAGGCTGATTTAAGATTGTGTTATTAATTTAGGCCTGATTCTACATTCTTGGACCACAGAAGGTAAAGAAGATCAATTTGCTAAAGGGCTTATTGTCATGGAAGGACAAAATAGGCCTAATATATGTCCTGGCTTGACAGGCATGTTCCCCCTCTCCCTCTGCTGGAGTAGGGAGCAAGGAGGGAGAAGAACAAAAGGGCCTGGAGTCACCCAGTCTGCTCCTCTGGTAGACAAGGTGCATACACTTGTTTATGCATGGCCCGTGTTTTCCCAAAGATGGGTAAAGCAAGCCGCTGGCTTCGCCTAATATGTTTAGCTTTGGCAAAGTGCCATTCTGATCGGTGAATCTCTGTGGCCAAATAGAGGCATCAGACTTAGGCAATTGTTAAAATTTGGTCAGAAGTTGTAAACAACTCATCTCGCCATGCCATGCCGCTTTTGCCTTGCTTTGCTTTGGGCACCAGGAAGCTTTACTGCTTCAGACCAGCTGTGCTGTGTAACAAGCTTTGATGTTTCAAGCTTGTCTACCTGAACACTTTGCCGTGCCTCGGTTTACCTCTACCTACTTAATGCCTCTGCATTAAGTGCCTTCATGCCGTAGGCAAGAGTCATTGCTGAAAGCTGCCCCAAAGCGGTCAGCCTAGCGTGAACTGAAAGCAGAAAGCTGCTCCTAGCTGGAGGGCTCACTTACAGAGACCTCACTGCAGCCCGCTTGGTGAGAGAGAGCAGGTTACTGCCAAGCAGCAGGACACCATGCTTGCCTGCACACCTGCAAACCTTCGTGCCAAGTCCAGAGCTCTGGAAAGGACACTGTCTGTCTGAGAAGGGATCAAGATCAGGTCAGAGACTGTCCAAACCCTGGCACCCTGCCAGAGTTCTGGGGAAACTTCAACGGGTATCATGCTCCCGACAGCAACCCTTCAAGTGTTTTGGGAACTGTCTGGAACTGTAATACAGCTCCAGAAATACAGAGATACTAGTTTGTGAGTAAGTATTCTAAAAAGCCTCTGTGAAATTAAAGCTTTTTGCTTTGGTTCTGTTTACTCTGTTTGCTCTGTATTATGTCTGCTGCTTCAGCAGAAAGGAGCCTCTTGAGTCTTTGTAGAGGGCAAGCAGCATATTGCACTGCAAGAATCTTTCTAAAAGCTCAAATGAATGTTCGAATTTCTGGTTTTGCTTAACTGTTTAAATTGCCTGTTCCCTGGGTAAATATCCATAACTGTGCATTTGTACCATATAAATACATTTTCTGGCAAGAAGTAACATTACTAAAACTATGAAAATTATTTATTAATATTTTTGCCCTTTTTTATATTATTATTACTACTACTACTACTACTACACTTACCCAAGTGATGTTATCCCTCACAGTTGGGGGGGAAAAATGTTTTAAATTTTGGCCGTAGGCATGTAGGCAGCTCCTTGGTTTGAATTCTGGAGTGCTGTTCTCTCAAACTGGTGGTCATCTAGAAGATTACTATTTGGAGTAAGTACCTAAGAATTGTTCTTAGGAGTGAAAGGGTGGAATACAGCTTAGCCATGCTGGTGCATGGGATAGTGATAAGGATTCCCAGTTGTCCTGTAAATAATGATACTGAATGATACTTCCAGCACCAGGTTTTGCATGCTTACGTTGGGTGTGCCTGGAAATGCCTGTCACATGGTTGACTTTGTTTGAGCTGGAAATTACACACTTGGTAATCATCTGATCTGCAGCTAATGCTTGGCTATTAAAACATAAATTACCCTTCTTCTTTCTCTCTCTCTCTCTTTTTTTTTTTTCCCTTCAATGAGGGCAAAATATATCTACAAACTGGTTACTTCCATGTATGTTTACCTTAATAAATGAACCTGCATACACAAACAAATCTTTGCATACAGGCTTGTGCACTAGACTTGGTGTTGTATTGTGTATCAACACAGAGTAGTCAGTGCAAAGGCAAAAACTGGTGAGGCAGAGCACTCTGTGCCAGAGCTCTCCCTGTAATGGGTGCTAGTGGCTGATGGGAGGACAGCCATAATTCTGGACTGTGGCTCTGTGTAGCTGTATGGGACGATCAGGTTGAAACAGCGATATGGGAAAGGTCCTACAAAGCATAGCTCCAGCTAGCCCTAGATCAGGCAGTAAGCAAGTCTGATTTCCTGTAGATGCAGTGTTTGGTGAAAACTATGCCAGCTCATTGTTGCTCGTTAGTAGTAGTGACTTTAATGGGATAGAAATATATATCTACAAATACTTATTGTGCAGTTTCTAGGAGAAGTGACAAAAGCAAAGTAACCAAATACCAACATTGCTTTTAGAAAGACAGAGGTGTAGATTTCTTAATGTTGGCTTCCAGGTTGCTTGCTAGCACATCAGAAAGTAAAAAACACACTGCATTGAAAAGGGAACTGAGAATTAATCATGAGATGGTGACAATCAGCTGCTCAAGCTACAGTTCCAATAGAGTTTGGAAGTGTAACTCTAGTGGTGCCATTATAAAGAAGAACAAACATCAGGCAATAGCAAGGTGTAAAGCAACAAAGGCAATGCTGAAGTTGAAGGAGTAAGTGAAAAGTCGTGAGCCCAAAGAGCAAGCAAATACTGAAGTGTATAAAAGCAGGAAGTTTTGTGCAAACCCACAGACTGCTGAAGATCAGAGAACATTTGGAAAAGGTAGTTTGTTTTGTTTTGCAAATCTCTTCTTAGGTGTGAGGACAGCCTCTCAACCCCAGAATTTATTATAAACAGATGAGTATGAAAACATCTGTATTATCAGTTCAATAGTGCATGTTGTTCTTTGTGTTTTAGACTACTTATGCTTGTCTTTCCTTTAGAATTTGTGGAGTAATAAAT
The DNA here is from genome assembly GCA_013399055.1 of Ramphastos sulfuratus. Taxonomy (NCBI): domain Eukaryota; kingdom Metazoa; phylum Chordata; class Aves; order Piciformes; family Ramphastidae; genus Ramphastos; species Ramphastos sulfuratus. The sequence continues at coordinate 121,004 of WBNM01037793.1, read as the reverse complement.
GGATAGGTACAAGTAAATCTCACAGACTGATAATTGAATGCTTGGTCTGTAGCAAGCACAGTGTATCCCGTTATCTGGAGTATTAACATTTACTAAATTTGACACAGGTCAGTATTACTAGCCTGAGTTTTGCTTTGCAGAGGAAAGACTACCATTGTGTAGTATGTGTTTTCTTCTTAAGCATGTCCTTTTCTGCAAGCTAAAGGAGTGGTGCTAGGATATCCTATTTTAAAAGATATTTCTGAGGTATTTTTAGCTCACACAAACTGTGGTGCAATTTGCTTAAAATACTCAACTAAAAACAAGTTCCAGTCTGGAAAAGCTTCAGAAATATATTTTACATTGAAGAGAAATCTTTTCCAGCCTAATCTGAGCTTGTAAATTCAGGTGTTTTTATTGTGGAGTATTAGTCCCTGGCTGTAACTTGCTGGTTCACTGGAAGAGAAGTGTATGAAAAGGAGGTGATGCTTCCTTGGGCTGAGACTTCTTTGAACTTCATGTCATAGTTAGATGTTTTAAATTTCTCAAAAACAGCAGAAACAAAAATAATGTTCTACGGAGAGAGGGTAATTATTATTTAAATTGTTTGGATATTTCTGGATGCATGTTGGAGATTTGCATGATGTTTAGACATGCTGTTAAAAGTTTTGAGTTGTCCCCACATCCTTACCTTTCTTTTTTCTGTTTATGTGTTTGCAAAGTTTTATGTAGCCTATACCCTGTTGATGACAGAATATGCAATTTATTTTGAGTACTACAAACAGGATTTTTGTTCTTTTTGCCACTAGTGTCTGTCTGTCTTCTGTTAACAAATGTGCCCTAAATAGGTCATTCCAGCAGAAATGGTTGGATTAGCCAGCAAAAAGCAAAGCCCTTGTGGTGGTGTTGTGTGTTTATCACACACAAAATGTCTTTCTGAACACTTTTATCACTTCCTTACCCATCCTGCCTTTCTTAGAAATGGTGTGTGAGTAATGGCTGTTGCACTTGATCTGATGTAACCAGAGGTGGTGGTGGGGGTACCTCCTTTTTTGGCAGCAGCTTCACACTTATATTGGATTAAGTGTAATGTGAAACCGTACCCAAAATAATTGGTTTTATGCTTCTAGAGGTTTTTGTGGGGATGCATGAGGTTATTGAAATGTATGTTTTTGCTTTACTGGCCTGTTTTTGAAACTGGTCACCTTTACACAGGTCTAGAGCAAAGACTGCTTAAAAGCTTGGTTCCCTAGCTTTGGGGCTTTATTCTAGGAAATGGTAGCTACAACATAAGTTGTTTCTTGCTCAGAGGTGTTCATAAATCAAATTGGTGAGGCTTACATCCTGTAGCTGCTCATGGGTTTAGTAAAAATAATAATTTAAAAAGAAAGGTATTTCTTGAGGAGCAGATCTGGGTTTTTGGCACTGTTGACTTCAAACCAAGCAGGAGCAAGTACAACAAACACCAGCAGAGATGTGAGAGGAGAAGCATGTTGGCCATGGATCAACAAGTCTCCACCACCTCTCCAAGAAGCAGCAAAAGTTCATGCTTGAAGTCTGAAATTGGGTTGGGGGAAGGTCCTGCATTTTTACTGTCTTTGTTGAAATAAAGGCCCCTGTGGGAGCATGGTGGGTAGTGAAGAGTCAGTGACACTGCCACACGAGGCCCCATGGAAGGTGGGCATGCAAAACGAGTGGGAAATGGTTTGCGCCCAACGAGGACAGACGGCGGAGAGTGTATTTTTAGAGACAGACCAAACCAAAAGTACCATCAATTCACTAATTCATTTCATGTCTCTGCAGAACATCCAAGTCGTTCCCTAATCCTCTTTCAATGCTCTAAGGGCTGATAATAGGAATGCTGCAAACAGCCCTGGCTGATCCTTGCTGCAAAGGGTTAATTTTGAACCATGTAACAGGCTTAACCTTTACTTTTTGGGGTAATGGTGGTTGTGGATTCTTCCTTGCTACTTATCTTTGATCACATGCGATTTGAGCAGGTACTTTCAAAGATGCAGTGAGTGGATAGTGTATGTTTTTAACAGCTAAGCTGAAGAAGCACATCGATGGGGAAAAATTGCTGTGCAGATGAGAGCAGCAAGCAGGCTTGCTTGCTAACCTTTATAGTCTGTTTCTTGGTGAGAGAGTGTGCATTTTGTGCAGAACAGAAGCCAACACAAAACGTTTTTCTCTGGCAGCGTGTGTGGCTTCAGTGATAGAAATATAGTTGGTTGAAATGAAAATCCCATTCTTCCTGTGTAGGAGTTCTCAGTCTGCTTGAAAGAATAGAGCTTTGCAAAGCAGTCTCGAGTCATTTTGGAGATAGACAGGCAGACCTGTACAGGAACTTCATTCTGGAAAGATAATTGTTCATAGACATGAGGAAATGTATATGTTAAGCATGTTTCAGTTCCAGTTCACAAGTTATAAGCACCATGACCAAAAAAAAAAAAAAAAAAAAATTACAAACACCATGCTGTATTTGCCACTAAGGAGATGAAAATAAGCAGTAGAAATGGCTAGTGGTTTTTGTTGTTTGTGGAGGTGGGATTCAGGTAGTGAGGACATGGATGATTTTATACAGAGTTTAGGGAGGAAATCACAGATGCAACTTTTGGTTTCCGTTGTTGTCAAGGGCTGTGAATATAGGTATACAAACTGCTGGGATTTTTTTTTTTTTTTTTTTTT
>WBNM01037793.1:48664-115143 GCA_013399055.1 Ramphastos sulfuratus | reverse complement strand
ACGCACCCCCCCCCCCCCCCCTCTTTTTAATTAGTGGCTGTTTAGCTCTTGCACCTGTAATTTTCTTCTTTGTTATTCATCTGTAGGGTAATTGATGTTTTGTACTGTCAATTAAGAACTTGCAATTCATTCCTAATTTCTTCAGTACGCAGGAGTATGTGGATATTTCAGACAGCACGTGCGTTCAGACGGCGAGATCCCAATTACAATTGTATTAAAAACCACAAGGGAAAATCCGTGCTGAGTGCCACACATGCCATGTTCTTGGGTTGCTTAAATAAGTTCAAGAAAAGCAGGGAGGGTGAAAGATGTCAGCTCTCTGTTTCATCACCTCCACAAGCTTATTGCTGCATCACCCGTATGTAAAGCCTGAAAAAAGGCGGTTAAAAACAGGGGGGAGAAATCTTGTTGGACATGGCTACCTGAATGCGTTCCTGTGGAGAAGCAGGAGAGCAGCTGTAGCTTGGAGGGAGCAGGAGTGGGGTTGTTAAGATTGTTATTAGCATGAGACTGGCTTCAGCATCGGAACTGCTGTGTCATTTGGGAGGTCTTGGTTGCCTGACACTGTGCCTGTTGGCCCCTTGAGAGGTTTAGCTCCAGGTGGTTGTCTTTTCAAGGTGCCCACTGTAAAAAAGAAGGTGAGAGCTGGTTTTTAACATGCTTGTAGGGAGTTCATGTAGCAGCCTGCTGGTACATCCAGCTCCAGAAAGGTCCCATAAGTAGCCTTCCAGGGCCCAGGCAAGCTTAGTTTGGTGTTGCTTTTCTGGTGATACCTGGTGAACTTTGACAGGGAAGAGACAGCAGCTTATTTAACATCTGGGTAGGGAAGACTTGTGAATTTCTTCTTCTAGAAGGGATTTGTTTTTTATTTGAACCTCTGTGCTATTATTTCTTGAAGTGTTGGGGGATTTAAAATTGCTTGCACAGTGTGGCATGTGGTTGTTCTGACTTGTGTCTGTACATATCTGTCCATCCCTGACTTTTGCACTTTCCTAATGAAAAACGACACAATTACATGGAAGTAAGAGCAGACTTAAGAGCGCGTAAGTTCAGCACTGAAAATTGTTTAGTATTAGGTGTGATATTGGTAAGGTCCAGGACAGTAAATCCTGTGTTTGTCTGATCTTTACATTTATTTAAGTTGAGACTGTTTTAGGTCATAGTCCTTCAAGATGTCTTGATGATACAGTCTCTGCATTCACTGTCAAAAGTTTTCTTTGTCAAAGGAGTCTTCTCCAGGACTAGTGGGAAGACAGCTCTGAGGTCATGTCTCTGTCCTTGTCCCACCACACTCAGAAGCAGTGTCAGAAGCACAGTGTAAATTTGTCGTGCAGTGTCAGTGTGTAATTTATTTTCTATTTTTAAACAGAAACTTAAACATCCCATCACCACTAGAAGGTCACTCTTCATTGCTCTAGGGGATTTATTTTAAGCAGCATCAGCTGAATTCTGTGAGTGATGGAGCAGTAACATCATGCAACAAGGCCTGTGACATGTGTAAGGTCCCATACTTAGGCCCCATTTACCTGACCTTCTGCTATGTGTCAGAAAATCTAATGATCCAGATCACTTATATTTATTTTTTTAGCATCCTGAAATTTCCAAGGGAGAAAATTTAACCAGGATGACCTGCTTGGTTTCAATATCTAGAATACTAGGGACTTGAGGCACATTTTTAATTAGATTCTATTTTGAACTGTTGATTAGATAATACAGTGTACTAAAAACATCTTGAAAGGTAAGCAGAGCAGAATGAAAGACCTGATGAATATCTGAGCACCCTGCAACGCATCATAACTGACCAGACTTGGTAAGGCTCCTCTGCTTTCTAGTATTTTTAAATTTTTCTTACTTTATTTATTTGTTTTTCTTTAAATTGTGACCTAGAATTTTCAGCATGAGAAGGGAGGGAGTAGTGTGGATATCTCTGAAGTGTTTGTCTGCAGTGTCCTTATCTCTAAATAGCTTCTCTGGTGGAGCCCGTATGCCCTTTGCCAGAAGCATAATTAGTATCTTTCAGCAGTGCACATAGATAGGAGTGTCATCTCTGGGTGGCTGTACAACAGCTTTCCCTTCTACTGTATTTTCTGCCTCTGATCAAATTTTTCTTAATAGCTTCTGTTACAGTACATTTCAGTTACCTTTACTCTCTGTAATTGTTTGCAGGTTAAAAATACTGCATCAGAATAATATCAGGCTAAAGGGGGGAAGGAGAAACAACTCCCTGTGAGCAACAGATCTTTGGCAAAAGGTGATAATTGAAAGGCGATGATTAGGAGTCTACATTTCAAGACGTTTTCCCATGATCAGTTTTCTAATTGAGCCAGGCCTCTGGGAGTTACGTGCTAGAGAATTTCAGGGATTCCTAAATAAAGATGATTTAATTGAGATCTCACAAATGGAGTTTTCACACTCTTGTAACAACTGTTCTACAAAATGCATGACTGTACCTTTACTTTGAGTGCTGCAATGACTTAACAATGTGATGATTTATTACAATTGGAACGAAAACAGAAAATCTCACTATAGCATGTTTGTCCAAACCTCAGTAACTGCTAAATCTCAGTGCCCAAGTCCTCTTAAGCATGCTTTTTTTTTTTTTTTTTTCTTAAACACCTTGTTTGGTTGATCAGCTCTGGAGCCTTTGAACTCAGTCTTCTCTCTCTTTTGAGTCTTAATAGAAGAGGATGCCTGTGCCTGTAGATACTGCATAGGCTTTCCATTAAAATGGGAAAGCCCTCAGAATGCAAAACTTGTGAGGTATTGATCTGGGGCATGTTAGGCACCAACTGTTAATTTGCAGTTCAGTATCAATAAGCACACTGGACTTTCAGAGCTGATGGATGCATCAGTCATGTTCTTGAAGTACCAGCCTTCCAAGGGAACACATTGCCACCTTAGAGACACCAGATCAGAGTAAGCACATTTGCACAGCAACTCGATTAGGCTGGAAGCAAAGCAATGACATTCTGACACTGTTTTAAAATGTGAGCTTTGCAGTCTGGGTTAGTTTCTGTAATTTCAAAATAATATTAAAATATGCAGATGTGCAAGAATTTGTTTAAATTACTAGAAGATGGCATTTTATCAAATTTGTCATGAAATCATTTGATATTTGGGAGTAAAATCTTGGGATGAATTGAAAACACAAAAGTAGATTTTGGGCTGTTGGATCTTAATTGCACACAAAATTTAATAAAAAATTGCATTTAGTAACTATAATCTCACTATTTCAAAGTTATTTTTTAGAAGTTAGCAGTAATAGTGAAGTGTAGAGTATTTTTCATATATGCATCCATATATGGAATATGCTACTCTGGGCTGGTAAGTAACTCTCATGGTGGTTTAGCACAAGAGTAATTTATTCAGTGTTGGCAGGGAAAAGTGGATGTGTGGGTTCATGGTGAACAGCACATGTGTGAAGTACACAGTGAGAGCCTGGCCACCAGTGCCATGGCATCATGCCCTCCCAGGGGATGATGTTGCTGCTGGGCAGCCATCCCTCCAGGCATGCAGTACAGGATACATGGAAAGTGATTCAGCTGTAGTACTACACACCGGTTAGTCTATCTGGCACTCAGCAGCGAAGTCCTTTCCATGCTTTTCCTGCTTTGAGGGCCCTTTCTGAAGATGGTAATTCCAATATCTTCATCTGCAAAAGCCACAGGATGAACTAGCTCATTGAAATGGGAGACTAATCTTGCTGCTCAGCTTTTGAATTTGCCACAGTTGCCACAATCTCTCTCTGAATTTTTTGGCAAGCCATTTAGTTTTTCTTTAAAATGAGGATGGATGTTTAATGCTGTATGTAGGTATTGGTGTTAGCTGGATAGTGATTATGGATGAGCTACTGGCATAAAATGCGAGTGTGGAGATGACAGCAGCACCAGCACTTGCTACCAACAGTTTTTGGTGCCCAGGAGGGCAATGTAAGTTATTCTGGGAAAGGAAATTCCTGCCCTTCCTGACAGCCAGAAATGTTGGTTGATTCACCTCTGTAACCTATAAACCTACCAGAGGTTCAGTGCTCCACAAAAGACTTACTTTGTGTTGAGAATGGGATTCAGGATCTTCTGGATATGAAACAGATTCTTGTGGACTTTTGTAAATGGCAGTGTGGTGGTTTGGGACTTGCAGACTTGTCTTATTCATGTTGGAGGGGAGCATAAAGTTGGAAGTTGAAGTGGTTTTGAGGTTTACTGCCAAATCTAGCCAGGTTAGTGAAGGTAAATTGCCTTGAGATTGTCAGACATGAATTGTAGATGTGAGGAGCACTTTTTTTTTTTCTCTAATAATCAGTAGTCTGTTGCTCTGGTGTGTGTTTTTTTTAACTTCTTCCTTGCAGATTCACACGTTTCCTCATCCTTATTCCATTTCCCTAGAAAAGGAACAATTTCCCTTAGCTTTTTGATTTTAGCTCTACTGCTTTGAAGAATGAACCAAGAAGTAAAGGGGAGTTACACTAGCTGGTAAGGTAGCCATAACATTAAGTATCCTGTGATTCGTGCAGCGGCAGAGGAAGGGATTGCTGGAGCACCAGTGTGTTCAGGTTCTGGTTTTTTTCTGTACTTGGGGCAGCCTTTTTCTCCTTCTCGCTCAGGCACTGGAGAGCTCCCTTTGGAGCTGTTCCTGCAGGTGGAGTCTGACAAGGGAGACACGATTAAGGCTATCCTGTAGAGTTTTTACAGTTCATTCTATTTTAGCCTTGCTCTGTTAAGTGACCGTGAAGCGTGGGTGTAAATTACTTATTTGCACTTCAGGGACTTGGCACTGTCTGAAATGTAGTAAGAAAGACATATAATAAATGAAATTCAGGCCCTAAATTTTAAGTATTGAGGAGCATTTGAGAGGCAAGGTTTTTCTACCTGCATACAGCCCTAAAAACGGGGCTGTGTGTCAGAGGAGAAGCCAAAACTCTGGACACGGCTCACTGTAGGGCTTGGCATGCTGCGTGTTTATGGGGGCAGGCTTAAGTCCCACATACCTCAACCTGCCTTGTGCTTAAATCATTTTGATGTCTTAAGTTGTTTTAAGACTTTTCCAAAGCACATCTGGCTTATGTTTAATTTGTTAGGAGGGGAGGAAAAAAAAAAAGGAAGAGCTAGTGGGGGAGTTGGTGTAAATAATTCATGGATAAGAATCCTCCAATTTTGCAGAAACCACAACCTAAATTGCAAAGAAGACTTTTGGATTGAGATGACTTTTTGTTGTGGTTGTAACATACCAGTGTTTGAATCCTGTCCAGATGAAAACATTTGGTTTGCACTTCAGTAAATATTGCAGAAAAACTGCCAGCTAATTCTGAAGAGTAATGAAATAGTGCTTTTGGCAAAGTACGTGCACTTTCCATACTTCTGATTCCACTATTCAGATCCAAATTCAGAGTTTAAAAAAATATGTTTAGCTAGTCCAAGGCGAAAGTTAATGTAATTTAATGAGAAACAAAACATACTGTGATTTAGGAGAGAAAATTACACATTTGTCAAAGTTTAAAAAAAAAAAAAAAAAAAAGAAAAAAAATTACCTCATTAGTCAAATAAAATGGCTGAAAAAGAGTATAGTATAGTCTATTAATCAGGGACTTGATGCTGAGGTCAACATACCTATATATATGGACTGCATAAGCATCAGTTCTGCCTAGTGACAGTAGCAAGCCTGAATTTTGTTCATGCAAAGAGCAATATCTTTCCAAGAAAACTGCTAAAAGAAGCACCATGACTTGAAAACTTTTTTACTTTGTACTTATTGTTGTATAAGCATCAAATTATTGTAACAGAGGACATAAAATGCATTTGTCATCCTTTCATGTGCAATAAGCAACACTTTGTGTATACTTGTAGTAATTGTTCCTGCTGTATAGTTAGATTTTCTTTTGTGTTGCTCTCACAATAGGAGGGAAGACAAAAATATGCAACATAATTTCAATAATGAACCTGCAGATACTGATGGAAACAATTGCCAAACATACTTCAAACCTCATTTTAAAAGAGCTGATTGGGGTTTTTTTGGTTGGTTGGGGGTTTTTTTTTTTGTTTGTTTGTGGGATTTTTTTGTTTAGTTTTGTGTGTGGGTTTGTTTTGGTTTTTTGTTTTTTTTAATATAGCTCATTGTAACTATGATGAGTGAATTAAAAAACGATGAGTTGTCATTAAGGATTTTCTGAAGATTTGCCATACACAGTGGCATCTAATCATGGGAGCAGGAACTCCTGTTCCAATAGAGGTGAGGAGAGGGTACCTACAGTTCCGTCACTTAGTCAGGGTGGTAGGTTGAATTTACCCCCAAATTAAAATCACCAGACTAGCTCAGAAGGTTTGGAAGCAAAATGAAGCTGTAATTTACAGGCAAGCTAAAATCTAAGAGCATAAAATACAGTGTATATGTACAAAATATATTTCCATGTATTTACAATTCTCTGCAATTCAGAAATAACATACACACGCACACACAAAAACCCTTAAAATTGTTCCCCCACCCCTCTGAATAAGGGAACAAGGGAATAGCTCTCCCCCCACGTGCTGGTTTTCCCCAACTTGCGAACTCTTTGAACACTGCCTCCTGCCTCTCCCAAGCTGTTTTTTTAAGGAGGCGACAGCCAAATTCTTGACACATAATAGAGTAATTAGACATAAATCCAGGATTATTAGGGCTAAGATTACACATGATAAATATACCACTGTATTACATGTGTAGAACTCGCTACATGGGTCTGGAAGTTCAGGTTTTGGCACAATTATTCTCATTAATGCTGTAGGTGGAGAAAAAGGAGTTGTATTATTTCCTGACTTATTAAAAGTGGAGTTGGTAATAGTTTCAGGAATATTAAAGACTATCCAACCTAGACAGTAATCTCTGAAATCAAAAAACATTCCTTGAATCTTTCTCCACATTAAATCAAACAGAAGGAAACCAAGCTTGGCAACAATCCAACTGTGCAGGTACCATAGTCCCAATAAATAAAATACACTACACACTAACCAGATAAGCTTCATCCTAACTTCCAGACTTAATTAGCAATCCATCAAGTTGAATTAGCCCCACGCTGGGCACCAAAATAAGATATTACGGTTTGGGCGGTACCTGCACACCCCCCCCCCCCCAATGAAATGACCCAGACTAGACTCAGCTGGCTGGAAGTTAAGGAACGAAGCTTTATAGTCACAGCTTAGCACAATATACAAGTAAACAGTTACAATATGCTACAAATATTTACAGTTATATACAAGTTCAACACAATGCCCCTCCCGGAAATCAGAGTCCCCAGGAGGGGCTCCCAACCACCCTTCCACCTTCTTTCCACCCTCCACTCTTATCCCAGAATCTTCCTCACGTGCAAGGTGAGTTGAGAGGATTGGCAAGGGAGGTTTAGAAGCAGAATGGTTAGTTGGGTTACGCAGATCCCAGCAGAATGGCAGAAGCCCAGGGAGAAAAACATAGACACTGACATACTCTGACAGACAAACTGTCTTACCTGCATTCGTGTCCTTGCTTTTGTACATCTCAGCAAACCTATGAGTGAAGTAGACATCACCATTGTTTTCTTTTCACAGCCTATGATCTTTCTCATTAAAATATTCCAATTAACCTCAAACTAGCACACCCCAGAGAGAAATCAGACTTCACTGCTATCTACTTAGCCATAAACAAGAGTCTTGGCTAAGGTTAGCGAAGCCATACATAGGGACTAGCCAGCAGACGAGCAAAGAAGAGAAAAGGGAGAACATCAGTTTGTGCAGCACATAATATACTAAACCAGCAAGCAAATGGAATGATACAGACTTATCTATTATTTTGCTTTTGCATCCAGTACATTTCTTTATATGCCTTTTATTATTTTTTTTTTTTCTATTCAGTATCTCTGGAATTTTCCTATTTCTTGTTTATGATTAGAACCAGGCTAGAGTGTTATCTCTAAACCACCAGTCAGCTATGGCAATTTGTTAGGCTTTCAAAATCACGTGGCTAGGGCCAGCTTTGGTGATTTGGACTTCCTGCAGGTGTGGAGGGGGAAAGGGCCGAGGAGTTCCTTCCAGGCTGCTGCCTGGACTAGGCCACAGCATTTCTGCCCTTGAGTGTGAGTTAACAGTGACTTGTTAAGTGGGAAAAGTTGAGTGGCACATGTTCAGATTGGGGCAGCAGATCAATAGCACTGCCAGGCAGATGGTCCTGTTAAAGCTGCTCAACACAAGGTATTCTTCCAGCTTTACTGGATGTGTTACTATTTACTGTCCATAATTCTTTCAGTGTCTTCCTTCCTTCTATCATTGTTCTTGCAGCCTGTGTCTGTTTGCTCTCGTCACACACCTTTCTCCAGTCCCAGCACATCTGGGCCCCTTCTGCTGCTGCTCCATGCCCTTTCTTTTGGCCTACTTCTTCTGATGCAGCTTCTCCTCACTTTCCAAGGTGTTGTGCTTGCTTTGGCCAGTTCTCTGGTGATGGCACATCCTTTTATGCAAATACTGATTCGAATTAAAATATTGAATGTCTTGGGGTTGGGGGGTGAAGCATTTTGGAAGTGTGTGCATAGACATCATCAGGACAGAATGTGAAATGTGCAGCTCCTACAGGAGACTGGAAACATACTGCTTTTCATGTTTTGTTTAATAACATAAAAGTGATATATTAAGCTACACATTCAATAAGAAAAAGTGTGCATAGAAATTTTCCAAATCTTTCCTTGAGAACTTGTAACATTACATTGCAGTTACAGCATTTATTAATGGACTTTAATTTCCTTAGTCTGTGATTTTAATCTGAATCAGTTCCCTGGTCCGATTCACCATATGGCTCCACAAAAAAATTATGCTGCCACATTCAAAGTGGTGGCACAGGAGTACGATGAGGAGACCAGATGGAGGTAGATGCTCTGCAGACCATTTTTGATGCCAAGAAAAATGTCCGCACAGCCACAGACAGTCTAGATGGTTCCTTACATGAAATCCCTTCTAAATAACTGGTGGGAAGTCAGGTTTTACTTTCTAGATTGCCATCAGATTTGATGAGTGAGCAGATTTTTCAGTTACCTTCATGGTAGGGTGAGTTTTTTGATGTGAATGGCTGCTCACCTGCTGTCCCCAGGCACTGGAATGCTGCTTCTCTGGTCTCCCCGTTCACTGCGGTGCCTGTGATAGCAGCTGCTACCATGGGGGCTGCCGGCACAGGAGATGTATAAAATTAAGTACAGGCATGGGTCTTTAAACTCTCACAGATTTCTTCTGCTGTTTTCTTGGGAGGTGAAAGCAAAAAAGGAGGGAATTCTGTATGTAGAGTGCTGGGACCAGACATGGCATCACCTCCTAGGCACAGACATTGCGCTCTGCCAGCAGCTCTGCAGCTCTTCTCTTTTGATGTTGGCTATTAATTAAATAATTGAATTGTAGTGTTGCTCTTTAGGTGGCCTTTGGTAGACTTTAAGAATCGTGCTTTGGTGCTGGGGATGGCAGGAGAAGTGGAATGATTGCTCATCTTTATGCTTACTGACTGGCTGGCAAAATGAGGACAAGAATGAACTGGCATAGCTGCTGAGTGTGTATAGGCAAAGACAGAGATGTACAGAATAGCATATTGTAAATTTAAAAAGTCACAGAATCACCAAATAGTGGGGGTTGGAAGGGACCTCTGGAAATCATCCAGCCCAACTCCTCTGGTAAAGCAGGGTCACCCGGAGCAGGTTGTTTAGGATCACGTCCAGGTGAGTTTTGAATCTCTATAGAGAAGTGGACTCCACAACATCTCTGAGATGTCTGTTCCCAGTGTCTGCCACCCTCAGAAGGAAGAACTTTTTCCTCATGTTCAAATGGTTACATATCCTGTCACTGGGTACCACTGAAAAAAGTCTGGCCCCATGCTCTTGACCCCTGCCCTTTAGATACTGATACACATTGATAAGATCCCCTTCAGTCTTCTCGTCTCCAGGGTAAACAGCCCGAGTTCTCTAAGCCTTTCCTCATACGGGAAATACTCCAGTCCCCTCATCTTTGTATCCTCTGCAGCAGTCCCTTTTCTGTCTTGAACCACAAAGCCCAGAACCTGACACAGTGCTCCAGTTCAAATGCCTACAGCTGTATATTCTGTGAACACACGGAATCATAGAATCATTTTGGTTGGAAAAGCATCTAGGGAACCTGCAGTTTTCCTTATTCTCATGCAGTTTTGGAGGGTTTTTATAATCTTGCTGTGATACATAATTTTCATTATAAACATCTTGTTACATATGGAGAAATCTGAAAGCAGCAACTCTCCATGAGGTCTCTCAGTAAGGAAAACCACCATGTTCTTAACTTGAGGTGCAAGACAGGCCAGATGTATGGGGAAGGGCCATGTATTTTGTTAGGTGAGATGATAAAGTTGGAAAAAACAAAGTAGCTCTTGAGAGCACATTCTTCTCTACTTCTCCACTGGACTTAGACATTTATGGCTACAATAACACTACTTAGTACTGTTTATATACATCACCAGCTTGGAGTAACAAATGAGGTCCCCTGTAGAGGTAGGCAATGAAATCATATACACATTCCTGTCTGCTCTTGAAGACAGTGAGGAATATTTAGGACAGGAATCTTGATTATAGTAAAGAAGTTAAGTCATCACCTAGCTCCCACTCTTAACAAGGCAGTTTCACTTGAGTGAGCTTCACTAGTTCTTCAGTCATGACAAGTTTTGAATGTCATTTCCGTAAGAAGAGTTTTGGGTGGTTCTCTTAGCTTGGTGTAAACCACCAGTGCACATCACTCACTCACACTTACACATTAGATACTGCCTAATCAATGTAATTGTCATTCTTTTAACTTGAATGAAAATAGAATGTGCTTACAGGCTTCTCTTAGCTGGCTCATGAGGAGAATTGGCAGTACCTCAAGCAGCCTGTTTCAGTGTTTTAAACTAGTGTTTTCTCAGTCATTTGGATGTGTTTAGCTATGTAGATTTAAAATGAAAGTGGTTTTAGCAATCTAAAGCTATAGGTGTGAACGAATTTTCAGTATCTGAGGCTAGTCCAGAACAGAAATCTTATTGTAAAAGATGATAATGAAAGTAGTTCTAATATAGAAAGTGAGCAAGAAAACGCAAAGGTTTTATATTTCTTTCAGCGTCTTCTATCCATAACAATGCTTAAATAGAATAAAATTTCACGAGTCCAGCCTTTTATTTTTTTTCCCTTTCCTTATGTTTTGTAAATCAACTTTAATAAATATATTAGAAAAGCTGAGGGGGAGGAGGTGACCCAGACTCAGTGTCAGCTCTTCTTGGAGGTCTGATATTGCAGAGCACTTAGATCAGTAAAGGGAGGACTAGCAGGACTCTTCTGTGTTATTGGTTGTTGCAAATCTAATTTCTCTGGAAATGTACTTCCCAAGAAGTCCCGGCTGTCCCAGGAATGCAGTTTAACCATTGTTGTTCATAGTTCTCGATTGGAAAGAATTAAAGAATGTCATTCTGACTGAAGATTTATGCACAACTGAATATCAGGAGTCAGGTGAAGTTTTAGTCTACTCTTATACTTGGTTAGACCCTCTTTTTTTTTCCCTAAACAGAATGGTACAGTATTCCATTTTATTCTGTCGTTTAGGAAAAACAATTGTAATAACCACATTTGCATCACAGATGATAGATTTTTTTGGTGGTTGCTGTTGAAAGCAGCTGACAAAAGCTTGGGAAACTGTAGGGAAGATGAAGCTTAGAGAACAGATGCTCTATCTGGTCTCTTATTTTAGTGTCTCAGAAGGATAACATTTCTGACTGTTTCTCTAATTATAATGGAGAGATTTTAGTCTGTGTTTGAATCTAATTTTGAGAGTTCCTAATAGTAACTTTCTTTTACTGCCATCATTTGTCAGTGCATTAATGCACCGATGGTGGCAGACTTCGAATTCTGATTAGAACTGATGCATGGTACAGACCTGCAGAGCTAGTAACTTCTAAATCTGTATCACAGAGAAGGCTACCTAGATGGAAGATAAACACAATTTATTTTTTCAGGCAGTACTGTCCAAGAGAATCTATTTTGGAGTCGTCTAGTTAGTTGTTGTTGAGACTTAAAGCTCCTCTCCAAGCAGAAGAATTAATGTGCCTCTCAGCACCTTTTACCCACTATGGTTGATTGCTTAGACTCTGCCAAAAAATTCTGTGCTTGCATAAAAAATGCAAAGATTTTTGTTTCTGTAAGTTGCTTCAGCTCCCATGCTTCGCAATATGTCAGCAGCCTTAATTTGATCATTAGTCTATAGGAATATGAAAGTTGTGGCATGCAAAAGGCTTTCCCCCTAGGATACACATATTTGTCCATACATTTATGTCTAGGTTGGAAATATTCATTATTTCAGGGACATCTGGTCCTAGGTGCTGCTGCAGTGTTTCCTCTAGCTGTCCCAGGACTACCACCAATGCATAGCAAAGGATGCGGGTGGGGAGTTTATGCTGCTCCCCAAGGCAGTAACAATCCCAAGGGGGCTGTTATAGGGAGCAGCAGCAAAGCCCTTTACAGGTGGGTGTAAAGCCACACCCAGTAGCTCACATGCTCCCTTCCAGGGAGATAGAGGAGAGAATCAGAAGTGTAAAAGTGAGAAAACTCATGGTTTGAGATAAAGACAATTTAGTAAGTAAAGCAGAAGCCATGCACGCAAGCAAAGCACAAGGGATTAATTCACTACTTTGCATCAGCAAGCAGGTGTTCAGCCACCCCCTGCAGGACTCCATCACACATAATAGTAACTTGGAAAGACAAACGCCATCAATCCAAACAAGCTCCCTTTCCTTTTCCCCCCAGCTTTGTATACTGAGCATGACATCATATGGTATGGAATATCGGTATTGTCAGTTGAGGTAAGCTGTCCCAGCTATGTCCTGTTCTAACTTCTTGTGTATTCTCCAACCTACTCACTAGTGGGATGGGATGAGAAGCAGAAAAGACCTTGGTTCTGTGTGGGCACTGTTCAGTGATGGTTGAAGCATCCCTGTGTTACCAACACTATTTTCAGCACAAACCTAAAACACAGCCCCATACCAGCTACTATGGGGAAAACTCCATCCCAACCAAAACCAGTACATTTGGAAAAGAACAGTTCATTGCAGAAACAGCCTGTTCCAGGTTTTGTGCCATGATTAGATATCAATTTATTAAAATCTGAATTTTGTAATTCGGAATGTTTTTATATAAACCTACTGGAAGCAGAAAATATGCAACCCCAGAAGAAGCTGTTCTTTGGTTGTTGGCAATGGCAACACCAACAGCTCAAACCTGAACAAAATGCAGAACTGCTGTTCTGAAGAGCTTAAGATCCAGGGGTGTTTCCTAAGATATGATCATCCAAACAGACAGTACCTTGTGGTGCTGGTCTGTAGCCCAACTCTCTTTGTCCTTCGATTTATTTAGCTGCAGAAAAATGATTGAAGCAATGAGTTCCCATTCTTCTCTTCTGCTGACTTTCTGTTTTTTTGGTTTTTTTCCCTTTCTTTACCAGAAAAAACTGTTGTGGGTTTTTGTGTAAGAGCGTGACAGACTGAGATTATCTTACTTTACTCTTTTTAAGGAAAGAGGGCACTAAAATAATAACACCCTTGCTGAATTGGAGAAGAAAATACAGAAAAGTATTTTAAAATGTGCAGGAAAAGATACGGCATACAGGAATCCTTAACACCTAATACAAATACAGGATACATAAGAATTCCTCCAAAACCTTCCCCCCAGGCAACCCAAAAACTACCAAAGCCCCAATGCTCATTTTCTCCCATCCTTCATTGTCTCCTAATTAGGCCCCAAACAGGCTGGATTCACTGTGGCCTGCAGCCTTGAAGGCCACAGCCTACCACATGGTACTCATACATAGTTACTTAGTTACCCAGATAAGGATCCCTCTGGAGAGCTCAAAAGGCAGGGTGGAAAGAGAACACATTGACCTTGTGCTTATTTCTAAAGTATTTGCAGGATTATGAGATTGAATAACATAATTAGGATATCCAGGGTGACTAGTTCATCCCTTGGGATGGATCGTGGTCTCTGTAGATTTTTTTAGGTAATCTGGGATAACCTGGAACCCCTCAAACAACCACATTCTACCCCTTGTTATTCTAGACCATAATCCCTGCATCAAACATATCATCAAACAAGAGACAGTCTCTAGATGGCATGCAGCAAAGTCCAGGTGGTAAATTATTCTTTGTCCTGGCACTCTCCAGAACTGTCATCCACTCTTCTTATCAGATGAGCCGAAACAGGATTTCACAGGGTTTATATGGTTCATACTTGTGTATGGTGAGGTCTTCATAAGTTGTCCATGGGTGCCACGGTTATCTGGAAGAAAAGTTGAAACAACTTATGCATATTCTGAGCTTTTCAGTTAAATTATTATAATATACCCTGGATTATTATAATATACCCTGGATTTCATCATATATAATGAGTTTTTTGCACTACCCAATGAATATGACCGGGAACGTTAGTAGAAAGTACCAAAAGAAGGGAGAAAACCATAGAGTTTTCCTAATGAGTTCTGCATTAGACAAGAATTCCTCTATCTAGACCTTTCTGTGAGTAAATGGAAGGCCCCAAGGGTACCTGTCCTACTGAAGGACAGGCAAAAGCCTCATTTCAAAGTGAAACCTAGTATTGGGTATAAGGGAAAGGGTCCATTAGTTGGTACCAGTGTTTGTGCACTACAAATGGTTATTAGATTGCTGTTAGTCACATTGTGTGTCCTGATGCAGTGGAGGGAAATCTTTACACTACTGCATGACAGATGTTGAAGAAATTTTGTGCAAGAGTTACATTTGAATTCTAACCCTGTGTTACTGTTAAATTCCTGAATCCTCACTTGTCTCTCATTGAATTGTGTGCTGTAAATTGTGCAAACAAGGAGGGTTAGGGAGAGTATTGTGGGAACTAAGCAAGAGATAAGAAGCAGCAACATCCTCAAGAGGAGCACAGAGAAGGACTTGGGGGACCATTACTCTTTTCTCACTTTTGCTGGGGGCCTGAGAGACAAATGTAAGCATCTGAATATCTTGGATTTTCTGCTTAAATCAGAACCAGAATACTGCAGAGTATCGTGTACAATACTGCAGAGGTCTGCAGCACATTGTGAAGTTTAGATGCTAATACTTTATTGTAAAAATAACCTAAAAATGTTACCAGAGTGCAGATTGGTTTGTAAATGCTCTTTTTTCTTTTGTTTGTAAAAGCTGTAAGCTTCTGGTTTGTGCATTAAGACTTCAGTAAGGCACTTAAGAACGCATTTGAAATTAAGCACGTGCATTAGTTCTTTTCTGAATACACAACGCTATTAATTAAGCCTTGTAGCAAGATTTTTATTGTTTAAAGTATGAATAGAATGTTCTTGGTGAGAGGAAGCCCTGCATTTCAAGCATATATATGTGCTGCTGGTAAAAACTAATAAATAAAACCCCTCTAGTTAGTCCTGCACTAGTGTGACCTTCCATCTCCAAGTCCCCCTCTTTCTTTGCTCTGCATAATACTAAAGTAGGTTATGATCAATGTGGTTAGTGCAGAAAGTGAATGTAATGATGCTAATAAGCTGTTTCTTTATAATAATAAGGTTCTCCAGCCCTGCCCAGCAACATGGTGTATTTTGGAAGTTCTCAGGAGGATGAGGATGAAGAAGAGGAAGAGGAAGAGACAGAGGACACAAAAACAGCCACAAACAATGCTTCATCATCATGCCAGTCAACCCCCAGGAAAGGAAAAACACATAAACATGTACCAAATGGGCAAGGTAGGTCCTAAATAGTCCTGTTCTGTACTACCTGGCAAAGAAATTTGCAAGCTGAATGTGCTTAATCCTTGTCTGTCCTTCTAGATCTGAGTGAAAAAGGATACAGGCTAATGAAAAAGGATAATGGGAATATGGAGAGATGTGGCGTTAGCATCTTCTACTCTAACATATCTCTCCTGACAATCATTTTGTCAATTGAAAGATTTTATCTGAAACTTTTTCAAGTTAACTAGATATTTCTTTACAAATTAGCAGAAGCTGCATTCATTGCACAGTATTTTTGTCACAGTGTCCTCATGCCACATCTTGATAAATGGAACAGTGGATATTGCAATATCACATACTGTAGAATGGAAAACTTCAAAACCAGTGCTGAAAACCTTCTGAGCTTGCTATAATGCTCCACTGGCAAAGTCAAGTCAGTGATGTGGTTCCCTCTACAGCAAGAGCTCTTGTGTCATAACCATTCTGTGCCCTTTCTGCCTGGCATAATTTCAAAATGGAGCCTGTGCTTTCCATCCTCTTCCTTCATACTAGTATACTGTGAAAATCTTTCCTTCTGTGACAGCCCATTCAGCTCTCCTCCTAGTGGAGGACTGGGAGGAAAGTCTCTCTAGAGAACACTTCAGGAGAGAAGGTTGTGACCTGTACCTGCTTCTATTTGTTCTTCCAGGCTACTCTGCTCTGAAGTGATTAGTAGATCCCAATTACTTCACTGTGCTGGTCCTCACCTTTGCTTTTCAGAAGGTGGTGTTCAATACCCTTGTTACATATACCACATCTGAATCAGATTTTTATTGCACACCCAAGCTCAAAAACGCTTTTTTCATGAGCCATTTGCAGAGAAATGCAAGGGGACGTTATGCCTAACAGTGTTTCAACTGTCAGCTATTAGCAGGAGCTTTAGTGCTGTGAAAGCCATGGATCAAAATGTGGCACTTTGGATTGATTTCTAAATAGACTCCCCAAAATAACAGGCACAAAACTCTGCATATGGAAAATGAGGTTGCACGTAACAGAGCTGCTGCCTTAGAGTTTTAAACGTGATATATTGTTACAAAAGGAGCTGATCGTGTTCCTTGAGAATGTCCCAGATGGCAGCCACTTTGAAATTAGCTCAAAACCAGAGACACCTGAAATCTTAATTGGGGGTAACTAAAGGCAAACTTAATGAGCCATCTAATGGCTTCATAATCTTTATCAATATAGATCAGAGTGAGCATAAATGAAGCTGCTGCTTTAATAGATCTGCAAAAAGACCTTTATAAAATACATAGGAGACAATGTGAGATGTTTTGACAAAGGTGAAATGGGAATTCCCAGAGAAGGCAGCTGCTTCCTAATCATTGTAATTTCTTTTTCTCTTTTTCTTCATTTCCCTTTTTTTTCTTTAATTAATTTTTTCTTACCCAGGAGTATTCCTGGTTTTCAATGTCTGTTATTTTGGTTGACAACCAATAGCGGTTTTGTTTCCTGTGAATAAAGTAGGTTCTAGTTCATGTGTGTCTGTTTTAAATGAGACCACACACAAAGGCAGACCAGAGACGGGTGCAGCAAATGAGCTTAATCTAGCGTGAGAGTCTATTTTTAATGAATTAAAGTCTTTTGGTTTTAACATACAATGCGTAGGCAAGCACTTTGGACCTGAAAAATGCTAAGCATTTACTATGACTTATAATAACAAAGGTTCAGAGCTTGATTAATGTCATTAGACAGTGTCAAGTGATTGCTTTCTACTAAACAGAGGCCAGAACAACTTTTCCTGGGTGAAGTCATTTGTCAGTATCCTACTCTGACGCCAATATGGGCTGTTATTAGGATTGCACACCAAACTATTTGTTATAACTTAGCCTGTTGAGCCACATTTTGGACAGTTAGTTCAGTCAGAAAAGCTGTAGTATAAATAAGAAGCAGATAGAACACATGGCATAACTTGCTGCAGAAATTGAAGTAATTAGCTCAATTGACTTGACACCTCTCAACCTTACTGCTTACATAGCTGTATTTAAAGCATTGGGCTGTTACCTGTGCCTTTTCATCCTCCTGTCTTAGTGATGTGCTGCGCATACACCCAACTGTTAAAGTGTTTGACAGAAGTGTTTATCCCTCCACGTTTATGGGAGTGTGGAAAAGGGACATGTAGCAATGTAGAAGCCTTTCCTTTGTGCAAGCAGTCACAGTCTTGTGGTTAAACCATTTTCTAAGGTCTTGCTGTGGTTGCCACAATCGAAAATGGTAGAGCCGTGGTCTTAAAAATTGGTATTATGTCATTGCCAGACTTAAACCAATTATTAGGCTGGATATGACATATTTGAAGTAAGTAGCAGATAGTCTTGGATGTAATTGGTGTTTTGTCACTTGGTTAGAACCTAGCATTAGATCTGAGCAGGTATCTGTGTGGAATATTCTGCATGTAACTCTTCTCATTGCTGTCGTTTTCAGCATGCTTAAACTCACAATGAGCAGTTCTCGCTAAGAGAAGATCTTTAGATTCAGTCTAAAGAATTCCAGTTGTGGTTTGCACAAGAATTGTTCTCTTGTAATGTAGAATATAATGTGTGAGTGAGTTTTACTTGTTTCTGGATTGAGATATGATCTTAGAGTATATCCTAGATTAATTCAGGTCAGAGAAGACCACAAGAGGTTACTTAGTCTTAGGTCTTATACAAAATACTGCCAGTAACTTTTCTGACAAATGCAGCAATAAAATCAGCAGAGGTTTTTGGTTTTAATTACATATGTCTTGAGGAGCTGGAGATTTTAGAAGTTTTCTGACACTTGATGTGGAATTTTGGTCCTAATCAGAATAATTTTACCTGAATTAAGATTTACGGTGGGGTGAGAGGCTAGAAACTGATCACTTGGTCTCCATATAGCTGCTGGCTTCAAAAGGATGTTTTCCTAGCTAAGAAACATATGAACATTTATTTGGAATAGAGAAATCCCTCTTGCTGTTTCAGTCAAGGATTTAATCTTTTAAAGTAATTTTGTGATGAATTTCAAAATTAACATATGGAAAATTAGGGATGATATGATGCTGTATGTTGCAGCAGGTAGAGAGGAGATTTACTAGTATTGTAACTACAGCCCTGTTACTGACCCTTCTGACCGTGGCTGTAGGAACCCTGTAAATCTTTGTGTTTAGATCCAGAATGCCCAGCCACGGGACACCTGCATGCTGCTCAGATGGATGTGCTTATTTTCCAGCTTGCATTTTGTACGCATCTCAGATGACCATCGATCTGTCTGAGACTATTACACAGTTTTGAACACAAGGAATTTGGTGGAAGAAGCAAGCAGGAGTGTTGGCTTAAACAATGGGGCTTTTCTTCAGTGTAGCTGCCAGGTGTGTGGAGAAATATCTCAACCACAGTTTGCATGACAGGGCATCTTGCCAGCATGGGGAAGGAGATAGAGAAACATTGATCTGTTAGAAAATTGACCTTATGCAAAGGGAGGAGGGTGTCAGTCATCAGCTGCTGCAGGCTGATGTGCAGGGAAAGCAGATTCTCCACAAGTGAGCTGTACTCTGCTTCCCTGAGGGACAGGGAGGTCCCAAGTCTAAATTACATCTCCCTGCTGCTTGGAGGAAATTCCACATTGTAGGTAAGAGGGTAGGGTTAGGCCTCTTTTTCTTTAAAACTAATTATTTGAATTCCTCACAACTAAATAAATCCTACTTTGATTTCATTCTGTGGCATGATGGAAGGTTTTCTCTGCTGTCTCCTGAAGGAAAATGTTTGCAAGTGCCAAATGTTTTATTAGGCAGTCTGAGATGGGGAGCTGGATGAGTTAGGGAGTTGTTGGTTCACTGGTCCCATCACAAGAGCAAAAGAGGATAGGTGTCAATCTACTTGAAAGGGCTTGTGGACTGGAAAAGGGCCTCAGGAGGAGCAGCGTACACAGATACAGTTGCGTAGACAACTTAGAAATTGCACTCAACGGGTTACAGTTCCTCTGATAAAGGTTGGCTTAAACTTCTCAAGAAGGATGATTGCAAGATTAGGTATTTCTCACATCAACACAGCAGTGAAGGATGATTGCAAGATTAGGTATTTCTCACATCAACACAGCAGTTCAAAGGTGGAGAGAAGTGTACATCTGGGCCAGCAAGCCTGATGCTGTTGTGTTTGTCTTTGGATGCCTGAGATGGACAATTAAATTCTAATTTACATTTAGGAAAACAGAGTTAGCTGCCATTGTTTGCCACGAGAGTTTTGTTTCCTTAGCTGGAGCAAACCAGCTCCAGTGTGTTAGAAAACCTACTGGATTAGAAGCAGCTGCTGGTCTATACTGCATTTCATTAACTTGGTGTTGTAGGTTGGATTTGCACCCCAAGAAAATGTAAATTTACCACAGTTACTCAGAATTTTGGAAGTTAAATGAAATTATATGTATAGAAGTGGGCTAAATATAAAAGTATAAAAGGCAATAAACATGTACAAGGTATATTTACATATATTTACAGTTCAACAACAAACACAATGCCCCCTTGTACAATAGTTCATCTCTTTCCCCACCACTTGGACACAAAGAGGTTTGGAGGGCCTGCTGTCTCCACCTCCCACCCTATACCTTACAAAAGCCAAACCAGAAGAGAGTTAGCCAGGCAACACAAGGTCAGTAACAGAGAAAGAGCAGCCAGAAGCCAAACAGAAGGCAACCAGAGAGAGAAAGAGCAAGTTTGTAGTGCAAATTACAAGATTTTCAGCAGGTCAATGGAATTAGATAAAATAATTATTATTCTGTGTCCAATCCCACAAATTGCTTATCCTTTAGACTGCAATTCTCTGGAAAAACTTTAGTCTTATTTACAATTAAGACACTAGGCTAGGGCACTAGCCCTAAGCTGTAACACTTGGTCAGATAAAACCTGCTCTGCCTACCTTTTCCTTTAAACAAGAAGGCGAGAAAACTGTATCGATGCCTCTTTACTTGGGGCTGAAATTTCAGAATAGCTCTGGCATTAGTGCACTGTGAGCAGGCATCTCTGCAGAGACCACACTCTGCTTTAGTGCTGTCTTCCTCACCAGAAACATAGAAAAATATCTTGCTTCTCAATTTGTGAGGAATAATTTAGCAAAGTAATTTCCTTTCCATGTGTAGATACAAAAATGATGCAGGAGAAGACCACAGATCTTTTTTTTTCCACCTCTTATTTCAGGATATCATTCAATGGGATGTTTGTGTGTCTTGGACTTAAATGGCATCTCTTTTATATACATTACTGTTTGAGAATGTTGTGAGAAAATCCCAATTTCTGTTCGCAATTCTTTACATAGCTTTGTTTTTAAATATATTTGCTATTTGTGGGTGAGAGCATAAAACAGCTTCTTAGGCTCATGAATCGCTTTTTGGTGAAATGGAGGAAGAAAATATTTTTTTTACACAGCTAAAATGCAGAATGAGAAAATTTCAGGCAGAGAGTTACAATAGTTAATGGGTAGGCAATTATTTTGATGATTTACAGCCTTTTGTTGAAATACCATGGAACCAGTAATTGTTGCAATAAACATTTTTTTGCAGAAAAATTAAATGTGCAAAATATGTAACATGAAAATTACCCGGTTTGTGGTATTTTACATATTTAAATATGCAAATCAGGCACAACACATTCGAGGATTTGCAGATTTTCAGTAGCTAGATGCGTGACCTGTGGAGAAGAATTGGGGAGCTGGAACTTGCTCAAAAAAAATTGGAATTGTTATCCTGGTGAGAGACTTGTGATAACAGAGAGACGCTTCTTGTATGGACTTGCTGCTTAGTGAGTGACCCTTTTGATGTTGTTTGTGTCGTAATGGTTAGGTGAGAGTAATGAATTTGTGCTAAGGCGAGACACTTGGTATTGGATTTTTGCAAATGGTGGTGTGGTGTCTCATACCAATAATGCTTCTCTCACTGGCCCAGTATATTCCTCTGCATATAGAGGTTTGAGCTGTGTTATTGATAGTGTCAAAAAGAAATTCAGTGTTATCTGCCACTGTTCTCCTGTTTGACTTCTGTTAGCATGCAGCAATGGAAATTTTATTGCAGAGTTGTCCGCTGATGAATTGCATAGAATTGGGTTTGGGCTGGAGAAATAACTGTTCCACAGTTTTCATATGACATTGAGGTGTCCATTTCTCCTGAAGTATGCCTTTGTTGCTGACCCTGAGTAGGCAGATTGTGTTGGGGGGCTCCAGAAGACAGCAGACCCAGCACTTCAGGAAAACAATTGTCAGTATTAAAATACTCTGGTTTATGGAAGTAGATAATTGTTTTATGGAAGTAGATAATGGTTTTAGTTCCTCTGGGAGGGGAAAAGAATTACTGCCTGGGTCCTTTAAGGCAGTTTGATAGCCACATAAATGTTTTCTCAGTGACTTTAAACTGAATTAAAGCCAGAGCAAGAATGTTTTTGTGCAGTAACGGATACTTAATGCCAGAAAGTTGATTAATATTGCATCTCTTCCCAAACATGATCTATGTAACAACATGAGGTTTGCATTGGAATAGCTGGCTCAGGTTCCTAGCATTGGCAAGGCTCCCTCTTCTTCTGAAATCAAAACTTCTCCCTTTCACTCTTATCTTCCCTCTTTGTTTTGGATAGTTTTATGAATACGCAATCACTTCCTTTACACGGAGTGAGCTCTGCAACATGCAGCATATGTGTACATGTTCAGTCCAGGCCTCCATCTTCCAGATGCTGGCATAAAGCAAAAAGGTTCATACATCAGTACTCTGGTTGTTCTGCAACAGACTCCCCTGTTGTCTCAAGTATAAAGCATATCTGGTGCAGGAATAAATCTCTAGGAGGACTTGGAGAGAAAGCTTTGCCCTTGGAGTCAGTAGTTGGCTGAACTCAGTCCAGTAATTCTGCCGCTTGTACAGTGCGAGCCTGATTATTGCACTTACTATAAATTGGCTTCTCAATGCCTGGCTGGGTGTATCCTATAAAATATTTCTGTGCAAATTAATTAATAGGAATACTTCAGAAAACTGCTGAAAACACAATAAATGTCTGTTGCTCACCACAGTGTCAATTCCTGGAGTAAACGCTTCGTTAATCTGTACTAATTGAGCATATCTGTGGCTTTGCTTGAGCAAACATTTTTTTTTAGCCCTTGTTATTGCTGTATCATAGAATCATAGAATGGTTTAGGTTGGAAAGGACCTCAAAGATCATTTAGTTCCAACCCCCTGCCATTAGCAGGAACACCTCCCACTAGAACAGGTCACTCAAGGCCTCATCCAACCTGGCCTTGAACACCTCCAGAGAAGGGAGCATCCACAACCTCCCTGGGCAACCTGTTCTAGTGTCTCACCACCCTCACTGGAAAGAACTTCTTCCTAACATCTAGTCTAAATCTCCCCTCTTCAAGTATAAACCCATTACTGCTAATGGCAGGGGGTTGGAACTAAATGATCTTTGAGGTCCTTTCCAACCTAAACCATTCTATGATTCTGTGGTCAGAGAGCTGGAGCACCTCTCCTACAGAGACAGGCTGATAGAATTGGTATTGTTCATCCTGTACCTAGTATACACACAGTTTGCACTGGTGTTTGCTTAGATGTTCTTTGTAACCATTTCAAATGAGATACTTTGAAGTCCCTGTATGGGTTCCTGGGTGAATATTGGTGCCCAGGATCCAGTTCCCTGGATGCAGAAAGCCCTGGGACGCACCATGGGGATCATGTCTGCCATAAAGTGCATCAGGGCTTTAAAAACCCTTGGGGCTTACAAAGTTTGCATGTACTGGTTCTGTCTCTTAGCATTTGATCATCACTGCTAACCCAAAGACCCACAAGTTTTTCACTCTGGGACTCTTATTGTTTCAGCTTAATAACAGTAATAATTGCTTTGGAGGACATGGCATTTTGAGAATAAGCAATATGGATAAAAGGATAACCATTTATTCTATTTAAAGTGTCTAAACACTAATAACTTGCACTTTTAATTATTTGTTAGTGGTGCTTTTACCTTTAAATCTGTTCTGGAAATATAGAACTGATTAAGGTAGTATAAAATAATCATAATTCAATAAAAGATTTCTGCTTTAATAATTGGAGTTTCACCACTCATGTGGACTGAGCTTCTTTTTCTTTCTGTTCTTTAATGCAATTACTGCTTCAAGGATGAAACCTTTATTGACTTTCCTTTTTCATGAGAAAAAAAATAATTGGGAGCAGAACATTGGATATTGCACACCTAGGGTGGAAGATTGTAGCTGGGACATACCTATATGTGGGCTTAGTAAAACATGAGGTACACCCTTTCTGCTTCTCTGAATGCCTCAGAAATATGGAATAGCTGGCAGACGTGAGACAGAATGCAATTTACTGTAAAAGAAGACACAAATTAATTAATAGTTCTTCTAATGTTGAATCAGATTTGGTCTTGGTGATATTTAGGGCAGAATTTTGGGATTTTTTTTTTTAATTAAATTTTTTTTTATTATTTTTTAACTCTTCTGTCTGTCAAGAAGTAGGTCTTTCATTTACTGCCCAACAGTGAGGTTTTGGCCTTTCCTAGCAGTTTCATCTTTTCACTGAATTGTTGTACTAGCTATTAGGGCCAGATTTTAATCCTGTGTTGTACTAAATTTCTTGTCTAAATAACTTCCTTGTACATTTTCGCTCTTGACAGGAGCACAATCATAGTTAAGGGTATTTGTCCCCTTTAAATGCTTGTCTTGTCATAGTGTTTTATGCTTAATCAGGCTAACATTTTGATACTTGTTCACATAATAGGTTTGTGAATTTTGCAGAAAGTATTGCAGGAAGGTTTTCGTACCTGTCTAGCTGGATAAAACAGCATTGTAGGTCCTGAAAGAAACAAACACTGATTTTTATAGAAACTGATACCATCTACAGTTTAACTGGAGACAGCATGACTTGCATCTCTGTCTCCCTTTCTATTGTGTTTGCAGGCTTTAAGCTTTTTAAGCTTTTCCAGGGAGACTCAACATTTTTTCCTCCCCCATTTTGCTCTTTCCCCTTTCAAGAATCTTGGAAATTAAGACAAAAGATAATTACTCAGAGGGTAAAACTGGCAGGGTTCCCACAACACTTAAGATTAATGAGCTGTTGCATATAAAATCTACCTTGTCTCATGTTCACTGGCTTGGTGGTGAGTGTTTGGGGTTTTTTTTGTGAACCATAAAAGTGCACATTTTGGCTTTTTGGCTGTGTTTTCTGTTTTAGTACTTTTCAGTTTATAAAGTGGCAGCCAAATCCAGAAAAACTAATCTCTCTGACTTAACGTTTCCTTATGAGCAGATCAGTACACACAATTTGTTCCCTCTGAAGGAAAATATCACTTGCAGTGATGAAATACATATTAACGAAGCTGCCATCAGTTGTTTGTGCTGTCTTATTAAAAATAAAGGCACTATAGTGCCTTCCATCTGATGTGAGAACTTCTTGCAAAGGAGGATAAATGTATTGTCGTGAACTCAAGAGGGGTTGGGGGTTATTATCAGTGCCATCACTGGAGATGAGACATGGTGGTTACGCAGCTTTCACCGAAATGGCTGAGAAACCCTTGGCTGGCTGGGGCAATGCCAGTTGCTCCTGAGCTCAGGAGTGACACAGCTATGGGGCAATTTGTGGTGACTGCTGACAGCATTTCTCTCATTCATACTCAATTTATGTAAGAAGGAAGGAAGGGAGAAGGAAGAGCAATTGCAATTTCTAATTTTTACATGGTCTATGTCAACATTATGACTGACCGAATATGGACAAATCTGAGGAGGAGCAGCTGAGGGAATTAGGATTGTTTAATCTGGAGATGAGGAGGCAGAGGGGAGACCTCATTGCTCTCTACTACAGCTGCCTGAAAAGGAGGTTGTAGTGAAGTAGGGGTCAGTCTCTTATCTTTAGTGTCAGCTGATAGAATGAGAAAAAATGACCTGAAATTGTGCCAGGGGAGGTTTAGATTGGATATTAGGAAAAATTTCTTTACTGAAAGAGTGCTCAGGCATTGGAATAGGTTGCCCAGGGAGGTGGAGGAGTCTCTGTCCCTGGAGGTATTTGGGAAATGAGCAGACATAGCACTTTGGGACATGGTTTAATGGACATAGTGGTATTAGGTTGACAGTTGGACTCAATGATCTTAGGGGCCTTTTCCAACTGAAACAATTCTGTTATTCTGCAATATGTGACCTGAATTACAAAGCTGTCAATAGCTTTTTGGAGTTTGGGGTTTCAGAGATGGGGTGGGAAGATTTCAAGGTAGATGTCTACTCAAAAGCAGCTTAGATGCCCCTCTTCTCTCCAGGAGAGTTGTTGGTTGGTTGTTATTACTACTATTACTATGGCTACTACTGTAATACTGCAGGACATCTGTAGAGACAGCTAAGCGTCACAATTCAGATTAAAAGGTGTGTGTTGTAGGTATATCATGTTCAATGACAGAAGAAGGCTTTCATTTTACAAGAAAAGAATATCATCGTTAATTTAGTTAATATTCCCAAACAGATTGATTGTTGTGTGTAACAAATGTGATTTTTGGAATACTTATGCTATTAAGTACTCCTGAATGCTGTTATTTAGATCCTTTCCTAAGCTATAGCAAAAAAAAGCGGGAGTGAAAATCACAGTATCACAGTATAAGCAAGGTTGGAAGAGACCTCAAAGATCATCAAGTCCAACCCATTACCACAGACCTCAAGACCAGACCATGGCATCAAGTGCCATGTCCAAACATGCAATCAAGAGTAGAGTAGAGAAGGCAGGAGTGCATTAGCCATTGTGGATGTTGGATCACATGCCTCATGGACCTCTGTCAAATGCTTTGCTGAAGAGAGGGCATCACTGACATAAATTCTCCTTGGTTTTGATCAACAAACAAACAGAGAAGTGTGATGTTTTTCTTTAACTTCAGGTTTCCATGTTCCCTGACAATGAAAGAGCAGAAAGTATTCTTAAATTCAGCAGAAGGACAGGAAGAAAACTTGCTGAGATAAATTTGTATGTGCTTGCGTAATACTTAGTGTACCCAAAAATGTGGTTTGTTTTCTGTACTTTCTTATAGCTTCATTTCAGCATATTCCAAAAACAGCTTCAGTGTTTTCCTTTCTTTGTAGAAGTACCTTCTTCTGTTTGCAGCTTGTCTGCTATAGGCAAACAGCTGTCAGTTTAGTTCAGCAGTTTGGATACTGGTAAAAAAAAAAACCCTACTTTTTCATGGAACATTTCCTTTCTTGTATGTTAACGTAAAGATAAATCCTTTTTCTGCGTAGGTTATGTTTAGAATTCTGTTGCTGCAACAGGAAAAGGTTAATTAAAACTGTCATAAATAAAAATCAAACTGATAAGTCTAAATTTAGGTCAATCAAAATAATAATATACATTGTATGTTTTAATTTGGATATTGAAGATAACGTGTGTTAACAAGCAAAGGAAATACTTTAGTGAATCTGTTTGTATAAGGAAATACACAAAATATTGCTTCTATTTATGAATTGATTTATGAATTGATTTTAGTTTAGGTATGAGATGACAATAAATACCCAGCACCGACAGAGTGAGAAAACTGAACGAAGAGTTTGGTCTTGTATGTTGGGATTTTCTTTTTTCTTTTTTTTTTTTTTTTTACTTAACAGCCTGTTTTTCTCTCTTTTCAGTTTTCAATGGGTCCAGCAAATCATCGAAGGAGAAAGAACCTGCTCAGAAACACAAAAGCAAAGAGGCCACGCCAGGGAAGGAGAGGAACAGTGAGCATAAGGCTGAAAGCCGAAAAGACCAGGCTGCTGCTAATCACCATCCTACTACAAACACTGGCTCCTCTACGAAAGGGCTCACTGCTAACAACCACCACACTCTTCATAGATCGGCTCAGGACTTAAGGAAACAGGTAATGAATTGTACTCTACTGTGGACACATGGGAGACACAGACTTTTAAGGTTCTAGCTCAATTTTCCACTGCTTGGCACAGAGTGAAAGTGGTAATCCTTAAAAGCATGCTCTGGAGACAACAATAATTTAATTTTCAGTGAAAGAGAGAAAAAAGGAAAGTGATTGCATACACAGGAAGTCTGTGTGATAAAGTAAGCTTTATAGTCTTCTCTTTCTATTATCCAGTGTGTACATATGAAAGAGTGAAGTTCAACATTGCTGTTTATTAAATCTTTCTGGCTGGCACTCTTGTTGGCCGCTCTGCTGACAGTACCAAGCTGGCAGCACATGGGAAAATGAACTCCTTTTCTGTATGACTCATTTGGTTGGGTTAATTCATCTGAAGAGGCTCACTAGTGTTTAGAGAAGCTGACATTATGCTCAGGTGCCTTGTATTTCAAAATGCACAAACCTTGGAGTCCGGGAAAAATGTTTTGCCTGATGAAGAAGGTGCTCCAGGATATTCCCACCTTTACAGTGGAAGTACCAGGTGGGGAGAAATTTAGAGTTTAATGTTACCTGGTTGGAAATTAGCTAAAATAATTCATCAGTAGGTTTATCTTCACTTGACTTGTATTGAGGTGTGGAAGTTTAGCAGACCAATCTTCTGGTGCTTGTGACTGGCATTTGGGCAGGATGCATCTCCACCTCTTTCTGGTGATTGGATCAAAGGGCTTCTAAAATAGCAACTGTCAGATTTTTACCAAAGACTTTCCAAATCCCTGGCCGATGTCTGTTCTTACTCGGTCTGGGACTGGGTTAGCCAAGTACCTCTGCTAGGGCAATGCAGTACAAAAGGCTTAGTGCACTTAGACCTTTTATTTTGTTTTGCAGTGGTTAATTCTCAACATGCCAATTAGAGACCATTTTTATTTGCTGCCATCGAAAGAGTTTTCTTGTAAGTAGGATGGCCTGGACTTCAGTGGAGCTGAAACTGCCATCGTGTAGGGCTGTCAGGGCCTTAAATGGCACCTCTCAGTCATAGGCTTGGAAATTAAAAACGGCAAAAAGAAAAGCAGTGGTGCTCTTACTGAGGAAATCTTTCATGCCTTGTGCTTCAGTGGTGTTCAGCTTCTCCTGAAATGCCTCCACTGGATTTGTATTACCTTCTAAATCAAATCTGAGGTCCTGAAGGCTATCTGCAGTGTATTTCTCTGTGCTTTTATAAGACTTCCATTCTTTATTCCCCTGTGAAAATTTCATCTTATGTAGTCATCAGCTTGAATGCCTGCTGCCTTCTGCATCCTTTCAGCTGTTTCTCTGACTACCAGCATCCTATGGTCCTGTGACCTGCTCTGCCATGAACTCTTTGTGTTGAACAGGCTTCCGAAAACATAAGGATGCACGTCCTAATTATTTGAACTCACTGGGACACGTGTGCAGTGCTTTAAAGTTGCATTGTCACAAGTATGAACAGTTAAAATTCTTGTGAACAAGTCAACTGGTGTCACTTGTTGGGGTGGTTCTGAGAAGGGAACAGGCAACTGTAGAAGAATTTCAACCACAATCCAAGCAGGTTTTGTTTCACAGAGTATTAGATATTTTCAATTGTGCTGTGTAAAATGAAGAGGAATTCTAAAGCCGTTCAGTACAACCAAACGTTACACCACACAGACACCTTGCAGAGTGTGTGGTCCTCAAGCTTCAGAGAATAAGGGGGGCTGTAAGTTGAAAGGATGATTGAAAAAAAAAAAAGTTAGGCATTTTAATTTTCTTCTGCAACCCACAGTAGCTTAAGTACTTTCTTACCAATTTTAATGAAAAAGTAGCTGTGACTAATTAAAGGTGGATTATGCCTGACGTAAAGATTTAGCTTTGTGCAAATTCTTAGTCTTACCAGTTATGTGGCACTGCTAAATTTCCTGCCCTTGTCCTGAGGTTTTATTGACTTTTTCAGTATTTCCCAAAAGGAGATCTGTTTTCCCAGCATGCCAGCCACATGTTCCTCCTCCTTCCAGTATGTTTTTGCTCCTTTTTCACATACATTTACATGGTTTATTTGTGTGTGTGGTTTTGTTCCTTTCAGTTTCACAGAAAATAAAAGCAGAACACTAGAAATTACTCGAGAATTTCTTTTTCTCTCTTCCTTGCCTTCTTTCCTTTTCTGGTGTACCTTTGCACTTGTCACATGTTCCCTTTCTCTCTTTCTTCCTCTATCTTTCCAGATCCCCTACTTCAGAGGGGTTGTGGGCAAAAGAAATGTAGTTCAATGGGGCCCTCTCTTGGCCTGATATGGTAATTTAGCTCTGCACAACTCTGACCAACACTAAAGTATTTTTATGAATGAATTCAAGATCATTTCCACAACTTTGATTTGCTTGAGACCAAAACTATTGTTGCTATTGCTAATGTTGTGGTTATTGTTGTGGTTGTTACCTAACAGTTCTTTGCTGGCTTTTTCTGTGTGTGTTTTCTTGTGTCTGGAGGCTGGATCCTAGGTGCTATGCAGAGGTGTGCACATAGACCAGTTCAAATCGAATAAAGTGCTGGCCCTGTTTGCTTTTTAAAAGGCAATAAAATGAAAAATCTGGCATACTGTCTTTTACCACAAGGCTAATATTTGGTAAAGTGAAGAAAAGAGTGGTCTGAAGACAAATACATGTCAGCAAAACTGAGAAGATAGCCGAAAAGCAAAGATAAGATTATTTGTATCACTGGTTTAATCTTCAGCTTCAAGACAAGTCATGTAAGCCTAATGTCAATCACTTTGTTCCTGCAAAACGACCCTCTTAATGGATGAGGGAAAGTCTGTGAATGTTGTTTACCTAGACTGTAGTAAAGCCTTTGACATCGTTCCCCACAGCACCCTACTGTAGAAAATAGCTGCTCATGTCTTGAATGGGTGTACTTTTTGCTTGATTAAAAGCTGTCTGGATGGCTGAGCCTGAACAGTTGTGGCGAATCCAGCTGGCACCCAACCACAAGTGTCCCCCAGGGCTCAGTACTGGGCCCAGTTCTGTTTAATATGGAGATTCTGGACAAGGAGATCAAGTGTTCCCTCAGTAAGTTTGCAGACAGTGCCAAACTGGGCAGGAGCATTGATCCACTGGAGGGTAGCAAGACTCTGCAGAGGGACCTGAACAGACTGGATCAGAGAGCTGTGGCCATTGGTACTGGATTCAGCAAGGCCAAGTCACAACCACCCCTGCAACTCTACAGGCTTGACAAACAGTGGCTGGAAAGCTCTGACTGGTGAGAAAGGCCCTAGGTATGTTGGTTGACAGCCAGCTGATTGTGAACCAGCAGCATACCCAGATGGCCAAGGAGGCTGACGGCATCCTGGCTTGCATCAGAAGTAGTGTGGCGACAGAATTAGGGAAGTGACTTCCCCTCTATTCAGCACTGGTGAGACTGCACCTCAAATACTGTGTTCAGTTTTGGGGTCCTCACTACAAGAAGGACATTGAGGTGCTGAAACATGTCCAGAGAAGGGTGAAGAAGCTGATGAAGAGTCTGGAGAACAAGTCTTGTGAGGAGTGGTTGAGGGAACTGGTGTTTAGTCTGGAGAAAAGGAGACTCAGGGGAAACCTTGCAACCTCCTGAAAGGAGGTCGTAGTGAGGTAGGGATTGATTTGTCCTGCAGAGGAAGAAGTGACTATGACAAGAGGAAAAGGCCTCAAGTTGTGCCAGGGAAAGTTTAGGTTGGATATTGAGAAAAAGTTTATTTCCTTAAAGAGTTTTCAAGCCCTGGAACAGGTTGTTTAGGAAAGTGATGGAGTCACCATCCCTGAAAGATACTTAAAAGACTTGAAGATGTGGTCCTTAGAGATGTGGTTTAGTGGTGACCTGGCAGTGCTATGTTAATGGTTTAACTCTTGTGATCTTAAAGGTCTTTTCCAACCTAAATGATTCTATGGTTCTATGATCCTATTTGAATTAAATTGACTTCTTTCTTATGTGCTCAGTGTAAGCACTGCCTCGTGATGGAGCTGTGGCATAGACCCCAGTTTGGTGAACCTGCGCACCTGGCCATATGGCCAATTTTTTAGGCTGACTGTGAGTGTATGTTTGGTTTGGGGGAAGACATATCAACAGTAGAAAGGTAAGAAAATGCCTACCACAATTTCTCGTTTCTTTTGGTTCCAATCATCTTATGGGTCCTCACAGACAAGTACAAACCAGGAATGTGTAGGTGATGGCTGACCAGCCAGAATTTCACATTTCTCAATGTGAAATCCTGAATCCACCTGTTGGTTTGATGGTGGGCTATGACCACATTACATGTTCCTCTTGTTTCCAGATGGAAGGCATTTGTTGCAGCCTATTCCTATTGGAGAGTGGTCTGTTCTGGTCTACATAGTACTGCTGCATCTTAAACATTATCTTGTCCTGACTGAAAACACTCAACGTACTTGTGGGCATTTGGGGAGGGAAGAGAGAGAAGCATTTGAAAACCATTGTGATGTGTCTGCTTTAGAAAGGTGATGGTCCTGAGGAAGTTTTCATCAGTGTTTCTTTCTTGTGGGCTCTCCTTATTTAGCAACTGGGGGGGGGAAAGGTAAATTCTTTTGGTATTCTCAAAGTCAAGTCTTCTCTACTTCAAGACCTGTTCATCATTGGAATAACTTCACCAAGTTAAAAAAAAAACAAAACAAAACAAAAAACCCCCCCAAAAACCAACAGCTCAAAATAGTATGCTTATAGTCTAGAAGTGGAGGTTAGATAGCCCAAGCTTATGTACCTGTTCAGTTCAAGATTTGGCCCTGAGAGATCAAAACTTTCGTTGTGTGGAGGTATTCTAACAACTCCAAACAGTTGTGATAAGTTGCTGTTTTCTTAATGAATTCAGTTTTCCAGAGTTTTGTATCTTGGCAGTTTTCATTCCAGCCTAAAGCTGATAGCGCTGAGGGCATGTTTTCCTTTGAAGAGGAGGAACTGTGAGGATCTTGCCTTTCTCCATGAGCACTTCTCCAAGGCTATGTTTTGTTCTCAAGCCCTGTGTCACCACCCTTTGCTGAAGGAGTGCACCAAATGGCCCTTCAGACTTCTGGCTACAAACTCTTCTGAAAAAAAATCACAGGAAGGCTGGAGTGACAAGGTACCTCCGTACAGCCTGACTGCTCACTCTGAAGTGTTGCCTTGGCTGTACCAGACAGCACAGTAGTTATAGCTATGGCTTCCTCAAAACCTTCTGGAAAACCTCCTATAGAGGAGACTCCAGAATATCCACTGACAGCTTCTTCCACCTGCTTCCTTTTCTACTAATGAACAAGTTTTTCTAGTGCCTTAGATCGCTGTAGACAGTTAAAGGTTGGTGGTTTCTTCCAGTTTTCCCAGTGAACATGGAAAGAGCACTTACTGTCTTTTTTTCAGAGAAGTTCCTTATGTATCAAATGATCATTACAGAATAGCATAGTTATTCCTTTCATACTAAATAATATCTTGCTTGGCTTTTCACTCAAGATCATATTTTCCAAATACTCAAACACTTTGCACTCTCTTAGATGTGCTTCACTGTCTAAATTTCTCTCGCAGTGTAGGCATGATGCTGGACCCAGTCGTGCTTGGAAAGCCTGCGCTCTTGTCTCTTGGTTTTGGCCTTTTTTATAATGGGTCTCAGAAAGTGATTTGAGTGCTTTGTACTTCTGTCACGTTTTGCAGATCACTGTGGTCCCCAAGTATTTTCTCTCCTCTTCATGTATTTGTTTTGTGCTTCCTAAGAACAGCACTTCCTCTTACTGTAGAATTGTTCTGAAGTAAGTTCTTCAGGATTGCCTTTGATTTCAGCCTTGTCTCCAGAGTGCTAACAGCCTCTTCCAGGTGTGTGTCACTGGCAGATTTTATGATAATCCAAGTTACAGATGGAAGTTCTTGGTAGAATTGAGGCCAAGACAAGTCCCTGCATAAA
This sequence comes from Ramphastos sulfuratus, assembly GCA_013399055.1. Taxonomy (NCBI): domain Eukaryota; kingdom Metazoa; phylum Chordata; class Aves; order Piciformes; family Ramphastidae; genus Ramphastos; species Ramphastos sulfuratus. The sequence goes on along the minus strand of WBNM01037793.1, from coordinate 81,692 downwards.
GTCACTTGAAATATGCCTTCTTGAGGATGACTTTATTCCTGGGTGAAGCCACTTCAGAGTGATTATGCCTAGGACATGTCTCAGGAGCTCATTTGATGGAACATCACATGGAGCAGTGACTGGAGCCCTATTGAAGTGCAGGTGTTTCTTTACTTGCTCAACCAGGCATCTGTCTTGTCCTGTTTCTGACAAACAGCAGGGCAGGGGTTTTGGTTTTTTTCTTAATTGTGATTGGTTTGGTTTGGGTTTCTTTTTAAATTCTTACTATAAAATGGATGTTTGCAAATTGTTTGATAATTTGTTGCAGAATGATTTTTAGGGGGTTTGAAGTTAGATAAACTCTGTCTCCCTTGAGTTTACTTCTAGGAGCCATGCCCTAAGTCGTCTTCGTCCTTTTAACTTAAAGGGGTTGACTCCCTAGCTCTTGTGCTGAAATTGGTTAAGTTATATATCTATCAAGTATTCAGTCAGTGGTACTTTTGGTGAAGGCTAATGCAAAAGAAGCACAAACGCTAGAGCCAAATGGTTGAATTTGTTTTCTTTCCTTGTGTGGTGTTTGATTTCTACTGTTCTTTGTTGGGTTTCTATTTTTAAGATATTTATAAATATTTTTTTAACTTTCATTCTATGTCCCTTGCTAACTGAAGTTTCATTAGCTCATTAGTATTTGTGATCTGCCCTATGTGTGCTTTTGCTGCTCACATAGAGCTGCCCTTAGTCACATAATTGTGTTTCCACATTATACTGTGGATCTTTGCCAGTTTTCCAGTCATTGGAGAACTTGTGAACAGGCATAATGGCCTGTGCCTTCTACCCTTCCTCTGAGTGGGAATTGATTTAGTTTGGATTTTTTTTTTTTACAGATGTGGTTTTTTTGTTTGTTTCTTTCTTTGTGTTTTTTTGTTTGTTTTGTTATGGGTTTGGGGTTTTGTTTTGTTGGTTTGGGCTGTTGTTTGTTTGTTCGTTTGGGTTTTTGTTTTGTTTGGTCTTTTTTTGTGTTTTGTTTTTGTTTTGTTTTACAGTCTTCTGCTATTGTTGTCACATCTTAGAATTGAAAATTTATTTCACTATCACTGTCTCCCAGGTTACCTCACCCTTCCAGTTCTCAATACTTCTCTATTGGTTGAGATGAAATCTGTAATTGATGTTCCTGGCTACTTATAAAGCCAGAGATGTTTGATGCTTTTTCTGACAGCTGCAGGCAAGAGGCAGTGTCTCAACAGCTCTCTGCCCAGATCTGCTCTTTGGCATGAAAAGTGCTGTAAAAGTCAAACCCAGGACTTCATTTCACATGCAGAGTATTGCCTGAATTTCAAGGCAAGTGGTTAAATGCATTTCTCATACATCTTTGGAAAGCTCAAGGTAAAAACTCATGTCCTCAGTTAATTTGGCTTAAGTGTTGGAAGGGCAAGAATGTGGATGGGTTTAAAAATTGTACTACTTCTGCTCCAGATTCTTCTCCACAGAGGAGAAAATGCACACAGTAAATGCGTACATATACATATGTGCGCATGTGCTTGTGTGCAGGATCCACAGGTTCCAATCCTCTCCCACAGGTAGCTTAATGCAAGACCGGATCATGATCTTTTCAGCCTCTATTTGATCTCTATTCTATAACATCTTATTCCTCCTTTATAAGTGACTACAATTCTTGCATTTATTTGAGAAGCTGCCATGCTTTCTGATATGGCTAAGGTTTTGAAATCCCACAAAGAAGTGTTACAGCTTTGCAGAAATGGTGTTATTCACCTGAGTGTTGGTGAGGGTTGACTGTACTGTATGCTTTCTCTTTGAGCACTTTTATCAATGTTCCTGGTTTCTGGATGCATTTCTGTGCACTCACTGTAGTTGAAGGAGGTGAGAAGACAATGTTTAAACTTGTTTAAATGCTGAAAATTGTTAGAGATTTAAACTTGAACTTAATTTTCTTAGTAGTTTGGCTTAGCTTTGGCAGTGCTGATCTATCTCAATTCCCTTTGAAGTTGAAGACTGCATTTGGTGATGAACACATCTTATAGTTAAAACATAAATTTTAGTTTCATAGTTGGATTTAAACATCTAACAGTGGAGTCCAGCAATTCTGAGTCGCAGTGACACATTAGTGAGCAATGAATATGATGTAATAAAATGTGTGTCAGCAAAACTGCCCAGATATCAAACTTAAAATACATTGAGCTACTGTATGCATGCATTTTTGTTTCAAATTAATGACTTGGCAACAAAGATGCCTCCCAAGATTTAATACGTGTGACAGACTGGATCCTTCATGGCCATCCTGATCTGTTGGGTGCATAATGTGTTCTTTATTTCTTCTTACATGTATGTATAGACAGGAGGTTGGTTTGAATCTCTGTGTGTGTTTTTTTTGCAAAACATGCCCATTCCAGTTAGAGTAGTTTGCTAGTAGACTGTCTGGTTTGTCTGCTAAGTAGTAATAAACTGCTTGTGCACTTAAAAGAAATTGGGTGGGGAGAGTGTTTGAGGGCCAGAAAAGGAGATACTGAAGATGTTCATTTGTTTTTGCCATACTGTAACAAGCTTCTTTGTAGATAAAGAAGGAGATAGGGTAAGCAAGGGACATCGCCCTTCTTAGTGCTAGAGGTTTCAAACCCTCTGAAAGCAGTATTTGCTTTCTGGGGACTTGCTGATTATTTTTTCTGAACAAATATTTCCATTGTATTTGTTTATTACAAATACCCAGTTCCTCTTACCTGAGTGAAAACCACTATATGAAGATTGTAGGAAGGGTTCAAGAGTCAGAACGGCAGAATACAGTTGTCCAGCAACTGGGATGCTGTGGGTGAGTTGGCAGTATTATTAATGTACTTTTCTGTTTTCTGTTTCCTTCCTCTGCTCCCCCTGCAACATTCCTGACATTGCAGGTTTCTAAAGTCAACGGGATCACTCGAATGTCATCTCCGAGTGCAAACGTAGCCAGTGCCAAAAAGATGAGAGAAGTCAGACCTTCACCGTCCAAAACTGTGAAGTACACTGCAACAGTGACAAAGGGAACTGTCACATACACCAAAGCCAAGAAAGAACTGGTCAAGGAAACCAAACTAAATCACCACAAACCCAGTTCACCTGTCAACCACACAATCTCAGGGAAAATAGAAAGTAGCAATGCAAAAACCCGCAAACAGGTGCTATCCCTTGGAGCATCCAAGTCTAACAATACCGCTGTTAATGGTGTAAAAGTCAATGGCAAGTTGAACCAAAAGACATGCACTAAGGAGGTGGGGAGACAGTTAAGGGAGGGGCTGCGCAATTCGAAGAGGAGGCTGGAAGAGACGAACCATATAGACAAAATACAGTCGCCCACCAAGCGAATGAAAGGGGCCGTCAACTTGACAGAAGCTGCCAACAAAAAGGCAGCCATAGAAAAGCCTTTGCTGAATGGACATCTTAAAAAGGAAGTGCCAGAGAAGAGTTTGGAAAGAAATAGGCCGAAAAGAGCCACTGCTGGAAAGAGTACGCCAGGGAAACAAGCACATGGCAAAACTGAAAATGCCTCCTGTGAAAATCGTTCTACCTCTCAAGCGGAGTCCTTGCACAAGCCACAAGACTCAATGGGAAAGCACGAAAAGGGCAGTAGTAAGTCTGGGTGGGGGATGCTGGGGGAAATTCCCATCCTTAGGCCCTCCACCAAGGAATTTCATGACCCACTGATATACATTGAGTCAGTCCGAGCTCAGGTAGAGAAGTATGGGATGTGCAGGGTGATTCCTCCTCCAGACTGGAGACCTGAGTGCAAGCTAAATGATGAAATGCGGTTTGTGACCCAGATTCAGCACATACACAAGCTAGGCAGGCGCTGGGGACCCAACGTGCAGCGGCTGGCCTGTATCAAGAAGCACCTCAAATCTCAGGGCATTACCATGGATGAACTCCCACTCATAGGTAAGGGCTGTGATCTCATTGGCCTATTGCCACTGTAGAGTGTCCATATACAACTTTGTGCTCTCTTTGCCTTTATGCCTAATCGAACCTCTGTTCAATTAACACTGCAGAGTTCTGAATGTCTCTCTTTATCCCTTGGTCAGGCACGATGCAGGTAGGATGCTGCAGAGCTTTCCAGAGAGACTTTATATTGCCACTTTCCTCTTACCAGATCTTTATTTCACCCAGGGCAAAAAATGCTATGTGGGGCTCTCGGTCTCCAGATTTCAGGATCTTTTCCTTGCCCTTCTGTTTATTTTTTGTAGGTAGTACAACTATGGATATTGATAGCTTCAGTTTAAATGTCACCTCAAGAGTGTTTTTTTGACCCTTCCAAAGGTGTTTTCCAAACAGGTTTCACTGCTGCCAAGCTTTAATACAAATAATTTCCACCCACCCCACNAGCATAAAAGGCACACAAAGAGATTGCAGAGTTTATGGTGAACCAATTCAGGGCACTACAGAGAAATGACAGAATTTAAGGAGGATGAATGAGAGTCAGCTCTCTGTTGCAACAGCCATGCACAAACGTTCAAGCAAGCCTGAAAATTAAAATCACTCAAGCAGCAATAAGTGAACATTTAGTGTGCCTAATGTATGCAATGGTTATATGTTAATAGAGAAGAATAATGAATTAAATTTACATTGGCAAGAGAAGGGAGAAAATGTGCAAGACAGTTCGATTAACACTCCTGGAACAATGTTAACTTTTTAATGAAATACCTTAACTCAGCATTAAGATGGCATTACTGTTAATTATTTATATTATTTAAGCACCTAAGAGCCTAATTAATAGGCAAGGATTCTGTTCTGCTGGGTGCCATATAACCAGAGCAAACAATGGTGTCTTATAAAATTTGCATCCTATGTATTCTTTATACAATTAATTTCCTACCTATCTCATGTTTAAAATTAAAAGCTAAATGAGGGAAAGAAGCTGGAAATCATTAGTGTACACAAATGAGAAATCCATTGGTTCCAGCAGAAAAGATGCAGAATAATCTGGGGTAGTACATCCACACTTAGTTAAGCAAACATAACATACACATCCCTCCTTTCAGGGCCAAATCACGTTTCCACTGAAATAAACGAGACTTTTGCCAATGACTTGCGTAGTGCCAGTGTTTGATATTAAATGTATACATGAAGATTTAAGATTTTATTTATTTTACATGATCTTGCTCAGTAGGCAATTTAAAAATATTCCTAGCTTAGTGAAATGAAGACCCACTGGAAAAAAAAAAATAAAACCAGATGCTGTTTCTGCATTACGTGTGCCAGTTCTCCTGTTTAAGCCATTTTGCTATAGCTGCTTAAATGGGATTTTTTTTTTTCCCCAGCCTGTCAAGGAAAGTTTAAGCAACACACTTAGGTCAATCCTGGAAAACATCAGCCTGAGATATATGCTTCTAAAAGTTAGGAGTGTGTGAAATGGAATTACAATTGAGATCATTTTGTAAAGCTTAGCTGTAGCTGGCCCTGTAGAGGATCTGCCAGATCTGTGAGGCTCTGGTTAAATGGTGTGCTACTCAGGCTCTAATATTGCAAGTGATTATGAGCAGTCATTCCATGATGTGGAAGAAAAATTGTATTTCTTAAAGCTTATAAACAGTGTTGAAACTAGGACCTCACTCAAGCTGGGTGTGTGGTGTTTGTCCCACTGGAGAACACATATAACGTGAAACCTGAAACACACTTCTTTCCAAGTTAGGAGTGTGTTACTCAGCTTCTTGTAGGTCACTGACTCTATTGGGATGAAAAGATTAACTTGAATTATGCCTTCAGCTTATTTGTGAACTGTGCATATAAAACACTAGAACAAAAATGTAACAGCCTGTAGTAGAGGCTAGCTTGAAAGTTATTTAATGGGGAAGATTAAAGAGAAAAGAAAGATAACCTTTCAATCTTTTCCTCTTTTTTCACACCTTTGTCCAGCATTAGCAAGCAGACTCTGGCATGGCTTTGATACTGTCACAGCTGTTATCATCCCAAAACACTGCCTGCAGGTTTACATGGCTGAGTCTGGATTGGCTTAAGTAGTGGAAGAGGGGAAAGCAGAGGGAAGAAGGAAAATTTGGATCAGCTGTGAAGCATCTGAGGTGCAGCACAGGGTAGCTTGAAGAAAGTAATACTGCTTGCACTAGCAGGCGAGATGATGTGACTGGTCTTTAAGATGCTGTGCATCGAACAGTAAATATTTAGTGTAACACTACTTCTTGTGCGTCTCTGTTGTGTAATCACATGTCCAAGTGCTCTGAGACAGCTATGGCATAATGATTTTTTGCTTTTCTCAAAGAAAAAAGAGGAGGAGAGACAATGTGGCGGCAGCAGTGTTGACACGAGTTTTACATTAATTCTCCTTTTTCCTTTAGCAGTGCCCTGTTGAATTGTAGGTGGTCTTTGGTCTGTTTCTTTACTCTTTCTCCTGATGATTTATTTCTGTGCTTTGAGAGTATTTATGATGTTCTTTTATTGCTCCTCATTCATTTGGCTGCTTTTTATGCTGCAGTTTGTATAATCCTCCATTTTTATTTTATTTTTTTGACTGGAGTGTGAAATGTGCTAGTCATCTTCAAACATAGGAAAACATAGTGGGTATAAAGTATGGATGGCCTCAAACTGGAAGAATAATGTGTCTGGAATTTCTCCTATGCAATTGCAAGCGCCAAGCGCAAACCCCAAACAGCTCCCTGCCTCCCTTGGGTGTTTTTAAGTTGTTTGTGTTTGGTTTGGGTTTTTTTTTTTAACCTGTGAAATTAATACTGTTACTCTGCTTCTTTGAAATCCTGTTTTCAAAGTGTTGTGTAAACAATAGATAATGGACATTTCACCTCCAGGAAGGATAGGTACTTGTCTTTTTGATTGTTAGCACCCATCTTGACGTTTGTTTTGCTCTTTCCTGCTATAAACCAGATGTGGGATTGGTGGTGGGTGAGGGGAGGATGAGGGCTTTTAAAGGGCCACATAACTCTCATCTGCCTGGTCACTGTACAGTGACCAAGGGAAAAACACATGTCAGGAGAGAGCTGGAGATAATCTGAGAAGAGATAGGAATGAAACTCTGTGAACAGAAATTTAACCATCAGGAAGCCTGTTGCAAATGGCCGGTTATGATCTGCTGCATGAATTAACCTATCAAAACAGTGGTGCATGCCTGTCTTTAGCAGAAGACCAATGAGACAGGGACAATCCTACTCTGGTGCCCAGGTGACTGGAGCTGTACAGGTGGCATATCCTGTATGTGCCCAACTTAGTAGTGCATTTGACACAAGCACCCCTACAACTTCCCTAACCTGCTCCTGTGTTTTTCTTTCCCCTCCTCTGCTGCCTGGCACACATGGACCCCAGGAGGCTGTGAGCTCGACCTGGCCTGCTTCGTCCAGCTGATCAACGAGATGGGGGGGATGCAGCAAGTGACTGACCTCAAGAAATGGAACAAACTGGCAGACATGCTGCGCATCCCCAAAACTGCACAGGACAGGCTGGCCAAGCTGCAAGAAGCCTACTGCCAGTACTTGCTCTCCTATGACTCCCTCTCTCCTGAGGAGCACAAGAAACTGGAGAAGGAGGTCTTGCTGGAAAAGGAAATTTTGGAGAAGAGGAAAGGACCTTTGGAGGGACATTCGGAGAATGCCTACAAGTTCCATTCCTTGCCCCGTTTTGAGCCCAAAAATGGACTCATTAACGGCGTAGTTCACAAAAATGGCTTCCGCAACAAGTTGAAAGAGGTTGACGTCCCACTGAAGACGGGCAGGCGGCGGCTCTTCGCTCAGGAAAAGGAGACCACGAAGGAGGACGATGAGGAGGAGGAAGGAGTTCTTAGCGACTTACACAAGTGTATATACAAGGTAATGAGGTGGGCTGTGCTGATTTTGTTTTGCAGAACTGATGATGCTGGCATTTGGGTGCCAATCCAGCTGGCTGTGGGGAGTGCCTGGGCTGCAGTGCCACCCCCAAGGCAGCCGCACAGCCAGCGGCTGTCATAGTCAGGTGATCTAGTGGTTTTATCCTGATTGGCCTTGCTCTTGTGTGATGTCTGCAAAAACTGGAAGGTGCTATTGTCAGTGAAACGCACTGGGCTCTGCCTCCCTTCATCCCTATAAGAGGTTCCCTGAATAGCTCTGCGCAATTGTTCTTTGTATTTTCATTTTCTTGTGACACTTGAAGTAATGTTCTGCTTTCTCATTTCTACTTCTCTTGCAAGTCTCTTGTTGAGTGAAGTAGTGCTCCACATCAAAACTCACATCACTAGAAATACTACTACAGTTAGAAAGGGCAAACTGAAGTGCAGACTGTTTTCATTGATGATGCCAGCTTTTGCGAAGCAGCAGCAGTCACATGGAGGCTTACTCCTCTATCAAGTACATCCATTTCTGAAGGAATGCTGACTCCTTCACTGTATTTTATTTGGCAGTCTCCAACTCTGGAGCCAGACTTGGCACAGCAACTCGTAGTGCAGTTTTGAGCTGCGTTGAATTGCATAGCTGTGCTCTGACAGACATACAGCACTGAGTGTCTGTGCCCGGTAAAGGACTGTGCTGTTCTTCCTCTTTCAATATCTCTTCCATCACTGGGAAAGGAAGCCAGATAGCCCAGGGAGGCTTATAGTTAAGCTATTTAGGGACTGCATGAGCTCATGACTTGAGCTTTTAAAAGCTTGCTTCAGGTTTCTTTTGCAGCTTCTTATGATTTGTCATCCCAAAAGTTCTTTTACTCTGGGACTCTGACTTCAATCTCATCTTTGAAAAGCAATCTCTTTGCTATGCTGCTGTTGGAGAGAAGCTTATCTAATGACAGCAGCTTTTGTGGATATTGAAGATGCATTTTTGTGCTTAATATCCTGTGCTTAATGATGTTAAATGAAAAATTTGATACAGCTTACCCTGACTGCTGTGTGACCGACCTCAAACTTAGTGGGGAAATGTCTCAATCTTCTTTTCTAGTGCAAGTCCCAAGTTAAAGTTTAGAAGCTAAAAAGTAACTGAAAAAGCAAGATCAGGATTTATGAGAAGTATGGTAATCAGACTTGGAAAATAAAAAGCAGGCAAGCAAAGCACAGGCAGTATAACCAGCCTGAGCCTGCTGACCCCCAAGCTTTATCCCAAAGGCTGATTGCTCCCAAATCGCTGCTGCCTCCCAAAGAGCGCTGGCAGTACTGACAGTGTTAGACCCTGTATGAGTCCAGCAATACTTCGCACAAATATTTTTGTTCTGGGCATAGAAGCTGTTGGAGCTGAGTGTCCCTGAGTCTACAGACCAGTGCTCTCCCCACACACCAAAGCAGCTGCAGCACGCAGAGGCCATTCAGGCAATGCCTTGAGTTGTATGCTGTGATGCCAGCAATTTCCTAGGCACTGGGGCCTGCCCATTGAATGCCATCCCATGTTTATCTGTGGTGCAGAGGCAAAGGACTGCACTGACAGGTGATGGACCTTGGTGAGTTTCTGGAGAGATCCTCTTGTGAAGTGTCCTGGGGGATGCTTGGTCAGTCTGAGTGCAGAGAGATGGGTAGCTTGGTTTTCACAGCACTTAAAGGAAAACTCTGTAGAAGAATTGGTGCATGAGGACTAGTTATGTCACTCAAAGCAAGACTCAAGATGTAGAAATAAGAAATTATGCAACAAACTTAATGCAGTGGAGTAACCCACAGGATTTGCGAAATGACTGTAGTTTATCAGTAGGCTTTTTAATAAGACTGAGGTGAGGTGGTGCTGGTTACAGATTTAAGCTAGCAGTGCTTCATAGCATTTTATGAAACAAGCTTTTAATCCTGTTTTCTGTGTTTTTCTTGAATGTTGGTACCTTTTTGTGCATCTGTCTGTGAAGGGGTAAGTGTTCTTTGCCTGTTCATATGTTTCCAACAAAATCTAAAATTTGTTCAGCAGAACAGAACCTCAGGTTACATTTTTTTACAGATGATGGGATTGTGATGGTTCCTTTATAAAGCACATTACTGATTCTAATTTATAAAGCACATTACTAATTCTAATTAAGAACAGGAAACACAGTATATGGTGTATTTAAAACTACCCCCAAATAAAATCACCAGACTGGCTCAGAAGGTTTTGAAGCAAATGAAGCTACATATTTACAGCAAGCTAAAATCTAAAAGCATATAATACAATGCATATGTACAAAATACATTTACATATATTTACAATTATTTACAATTTAAAAGTAACACAGAAATCCCCCATGGACAGAGCCCAGAAGGGGCCAACTGCCACCACCTTCTCCCCCCAGAGAAAAAAACAGAAGGGCCCTAACTGTTACCTACTCAGCCAAGGTTAGTGCAGAAGTCACTCAGGGCAGAAGAGTGAAGGAGCAGGAGAAGCAAGAGGCAGAGGCAAAGGGGAGAAAATTGTTTATGCATCAAACAATCCTAAACAGCGAGAGAATGGAATTATAAAGACTTACCTTATGGTTCTTCTGTATCCAATACAATTCTTTATCATTTAAGATAAACTAGAGTGTTAACTCTAAAACTACCACACACAGAAAACAAACAAAAAAACCCAACTCTTTGATAAAAGTCCAGGCCAATAGATTGAGGGCTGGAGGAGAGAACATGCTCATATGGTTATAGGGTAGTATAGGCCATAAAGTCAGTGCCAGAGCATGAAGGAGTCATTCATGTGGGATTTTGCACAATAAATCCAGCAGTCAGCATGTACTCACTCTGGAGCAGAAGTGGTGTCTGGGCTTCTAGGAGCAGTTACCACCATATCATGTGTCAAGGTTAGAGTAAATCTCCTTCGTGTCCTTCTGTCTTTCTGCTAGGGCTCCCAGTGTTGCTCCTTTCCAGGTTGTGAGGCCTGTTGTGTTTCTAAGTATGCTGCAGGCTGCTGCACTTGCTTTCGTTACTCCTAAATGTAGGGCCTTTCTACCTGACAAAATGTTGGTGTTTCTAAGTACCAGAGGTAAACTGCTGTTTACTTCAAGAAGAATCTGCTGCAACATTTTCACTCTTCTCTTCTTTCCCCAATTTTACCTCTGAAAATACTTTTAAAATCTGTGCCAGAGCTGACTGAAAGCAGCATTTGCTTCCACACAGGAAAAAACTCAAGGCTTATTACCAAACATGTTAGAGGGGCATGCAGAAGAAATTATCAGTGCAACTTTGCCAGCCCTCAGATGAATCTGTCTGAGAAATCCCACGCTGAGAGGTCTCTTCAGCTGGGGACGGGGCATTTTTGGATAGTGCTTAACAGGAGTTTGTCCTTCCTGCCTGTGACTGTTGTGAAAGCTCTGTTTTCTGCTCATATTTATGGTTACTTTAATGTTCTTAACATTCATTGCAATGTTCTTCTCTATGTCTTCTCCTTCAGGCTTGGTGGTGGTGATGCTCTAGGTTGGCTCCTATGGCTGACACAGAGGCCATGGAAAGAATCAGGAAATTTTGTTCTTTAAGTTTTCCTCTGTCATACTGTCAAAGAAACAGAGACTCTGTTCAGTAGCTTGAAGCCCCCACAACAGTTGATGAACTGTTGAGATATTTTTTGAGGGCATAAAAAAGGGTATTTTACTCTTCAGCAATTCATTTCACATTATGATTAAAATGCTCTATTATGACATTTAAAATTATTTTTTAAGTTGGCATTAGAAAATTTTACAAGGTCCCCGAGATGGGAAAAAAAAAAAAAAAGCAAACAAAGAACAGAACCAGACAACAAATATCCCTCAACCATTTAATGTGTGATACAACTTGTAAGAGACTAAAAACCTTCCAAGTTCTTGATAGAGAAAGAAATGGGTATATGCAGTTTTAAAGGGCTAAGCTGTTCAGGTTTTCCCACTTTGTTTTTTCATGCTTGCTGTGTATCTGAAAAATGGTAAGACATGGTTCATCTTGGAAGATGAGTCCTTATTTTTCTATGAGAGTAACTGAGATAAGGAGGCTGCTGCAGAACGTGTGTTGGTTTGCTAGTGGTGAAGTCACTGCTACAGTGTGACTGTTGCTGCTGGCCCTGCGTTTTATGAGAGATTTTGTTGTAAAAGGCTGCCTCAATAAATGATTCATGAGGGCTTTAAAAGATGAAGGAAATTGCTTATTGTATCACAGAGCATCCAACTCTGAAGTTTATGGGAATCAGAGGGCCCCAGGCCCTGGACATTTCACAAACTTTTTGTTACAGCTAATTATGCTGCATTCAATTAAAAAAGTGACAATGTTACAGCCATAGGAGCATGGCAAAGTGATAAACTTGGCCTCTGGGGGAAAAGCTGCTTGTATAGTTGTTTCTGTTTACTCTTGGGCATACTTCTTCAATTAAACACAAGAAAAGGCTGAGGTGGTTTGGCAGATCTGTTTCATAATTGAAAAACTAGAAAAGTAATAGTCTGAATAATAAAGCATTTATTTATGTGGAGTTTTAAAGTCTGTGGTTGCTCAGATGGGCAACCAGTGGGCATGGTGGGAGTTAGAGGAAGGAGCAGTAGATCTGGCAAGGAGACACAGACATTTCAACTTTGCGCTTGCAGACTGATGCCATTCTTGGTCTGCAGTGATGCTCACAAACCAGTATGACCACAGCAGCTAATGTGATGCCTGCCAGCTCACAGCTTCCCAGGATGTTACTTCTGCCCTGGAGCAGAGAAGGCGACAGGGGGTATCCCTCTCTGGCCATACCAGAATGTCTTAGCTGAGAGAGGCGAGCGGGTTCTTGTGCTTCTGCCTTCATAGGGTGCTTCCCAGAGTGTCTGGTGTTACAGGTATGTGTGAAAGCAGGCACCCAGAAACTTAGGTATAACTCTAGCAGCAAACTAGGTTATATCCTCTTCTTGTGTGGCTTCTGCAGCAGTGACAAGAAAGAGTGCACTCATATGGCAATTTGACACTGTTTTACTTTTCTCAGCCTTGTAATAATAGGTCCTGGTTTCTTGCATTTGAACAGCTTTTATTGAATTGAGGATAATTAGTTTCTGTAAGCAGTTGATGATGGTAATCTTGGTAAACTCTACTTGTTGTGACCCCTTCTATCACGTACAATACCAGTTTGCTGCTGAACCTCCCTGTGAATTTCGTAGTCTTTTTGACCTCTTTGTGTGTAATTGCATAACTATGTGGTCCTTAGCTCATGTGTTGGTTGCACTCCGTCATAGCAGTCTGGGTTGTGTCCATCTTCTGCATTTATCAAACACAGTGTTGTGCTGGACGAAGCAGTTTATGTAGCCTTTTGGGAACATGAAGTTAGCCTTTAAGGTGGCTGGTTTGGTGAATCAATGTGATTAAATTTCTGTATCTTTTGAGACGTTTTTCTTCAGATAAGAAACAAACTTTAGACCCACACATGTCTGGAGACATTGTCCGCCTATCATGATCTGAGACTGAGCATGTAAGGGAAAGAGTGAAGCCAAGGGGAATGGAGGCACATTTTTTTTTCACTTTTAATTTTATTTTCTTTTTCCACAGGGTAGGTCTGTTTCTTTAACAACCTTCTACCGAACAGCAAGAAACATCATGAACATGTGCTTCACAAAGGAGCCGACAGTAGCAGAAGTAGAGGTGAGGCCAACATAAAGGGTGGTAACAGTTTTCATTTCAGGGAGATTGAGTATGAGGATTAGTATAGATGATGTTCAGGCATTACCAGAAGCAGTTTAAGACTTGTCTAGCGTGGGAGAGAAATAAATGGTTACACAGACATGGTACTGATGCTCCTTTAAAATTTTTTGACATTTTTAATAAAGGTGTTAGTGAACTGAGGGAGAGAAAGAAGCCTTAATCTGTCATGTGCTGAAGCACAGGAGACAAGAGGATCTGCTTTCTGTTCATTGTTACTTTCAAGTATTTATATTCTTATTTTTAAGCAGTGTTTTATGTTGAATTACATTGAGGTCATGAAAGCTCTGTACATTACTGGGGTTGGTATTTTAATGAGAGATACCTTGTTCAGTGAATTAAAAATGCCCTACTGCTTTCTCTTACCACAGCAAGAATATTGGCGGATAGTGGAACAGAAAGATTGCCATGTAGCAGTGCATTGTGGAAAAGTAGATACCAACACCCATGGGAGCGGCTTTCCCGTGGGAAAATCTGAACCATTTTCAAGGTAAGTTCACCAAATCCACCTGCTCTGTCAACTTGTGCCAGCTGCTTCACTGCACTGAGCAGGACAGTTTAGTGCTGGGGATGCTGGCACTGAGAATGTGCACTGATACGTCTGCCTTCATGTCACCCCTTGAACAGGCATGGGTGGAACCTCACAGTCCTTCCTAATAATACGGGATCCATCCTGCGACATCTTGGTGCTGTGCCTGGTAGGTCTCTTTTCTGTGTTTTCAGCAAGGACGAGTGTTCTCCAAATGTGGTGGTGTAGTCACCAAAGTCTTCTCTCTCTTTTTGTAGTCCCTCTCTTTGCCAGCTGACCCAGTAGCCACACAGACGTGTGTAGCAGGTGGTGTTTAAACAAACTGAGGCAGATGTGTGGATAAAGAATTAATTAATATTTAGGATTGTATATCTGGGAGGACCCAGTTGTACTTGTAGTACTCCTTTCTATTGTTGCCACTACATCAATGTCCTTGCTTTGTGTCAGGGTGATGAAGGACAGAGCTGTGCAACTTCTTTACTTGCAAGTATAGTCCACAGCGCTGGGCAGTGCAGCACACAAGTTTTCTAACTTAATTTTCCTGAGTGCTCCAGCTGCATGTGCCATTGCATTTTACTGGTAGAAACATTAGCTGAAAGCAGGGAGTGACCCTAAACAAACCAGTTGGGAAACAGGTACACTTAACAACGTGAAGCAACATCCTCTGATAAATGACACTGAGCTTGAATTATGAGTATTTGTAAATAAAGAATAACAATTTTTTTACAGCTATTAGAAAACAAATATGTTCAAGGGCACTGTAATTGGCTGGCAGATACTTTGTTAGTGAAAAATGCTGAATTTGATAAATTATTCTCTGTCAATTATTCAATCTAGTAGGAAGACTTTAAACTTAAGGGTCAGCTCATGGGTGGGAAAAGATTTTCAACTGAAATGCCCCCTCAAACTCTCTTTTAGAAAGCACAGTTACTCAAAACTCATTTTCAATCTCTTTGTTTTAGGAGTGACAATTCCTTGGCTAAATATTGGCATGGTCTTTTCTACCTCATGCTGGTCTCGAGACCAAAATCACCTTCCATACATAGACTACTTACACACTGGTGCTGATTGCATTTGGTAGGTATTCCTATTTTATTTTCTTCACATGCACTGCAGTGGCTGTCTGGAGGCTGCTGTTAACAGCAGCTCCTGCAGTACCTTTTGCATGAATGAATCTTGCCTAAAAGATCCAGTGCGTGTGACTACAGTTTTAATGGGAAAATGTAGTATGAACCTAAGTGATTAAACACCTTTTCCAGGAAGAAAAGTTGCACTTTATCTTCCATGCTCTGTTCTACGTAGCAATAAACTCTTTCTGCTTGACATAGGGTTTAATCTATGGAAAGCTTTCATGCCATGGAAGCCAAATGGCAGCTAGTCAAGGTAGACTTTCTTGAGGCTGACAGACACTTGTCAAGCTAGCTCAGTAGTGCCACTTGTAAAGTGATTGAATCCGTGCTCTGACTGCTTTCTTCTTTCATGCAAAATGTCTTGAACTGTATCTTGTCCCTGGTACTTTCTCTCATATATTTTTGTTCATTATCATGTGATGATAATTTTTAATATGATTACACACATTATTGCAGTGTCTCAAAAGTAGAAGTACAAGAGTTGATGGAGGGATTAGGGGAAGCAGATGCTGCTGGTATGTCAGGTTCCTGTGATGTTGGTGTTATCATCATAGAATCCTGGAATGGTTTTGGTTTGGAAGGGGCCTTAAACATCGTCTTGTTCCAAGCCCCTGCCACGGGCAGAGACACCTTCTGCTAGACCAGGTTGCTCAAGGTCCCATCCAGCCTAGCTTTAAACTCTTTTGGAGTTGGAGCCTTTACAACTTCTGCGGTCGACCTGTTCAATGAGAGCAATGAATGATAATGGGTGTAACTGTGTTCCTTCATCAGAGAAAATGCAATAAATGCAGAAGAAAAGTTACTTAAATGATGCTTCCCTGCAAAGGCGAGAGGCTGGATGTCTTTCACAGTTCCAGTAGCTCTTCTCTTGAGCCTTTGAGCTCTTTGAGCTCTTTCTTTGGTGTGATAGGAGGCGGCCTGCAGGGTCCCTTTTGCATCCAGAAGTCCCCACGTTGGTAATGGCAGTGTCAACTGCTCTTCATTCATATGTAAAGTATGTACTTTGCCCATTACCTTTAACTCCAGGTGTCTGAGGTGGTGACCCAATTCTCACTAGGAAAGTGTGTGGCCCAGAAAAAAGGATTTGATATCTCAGAGGAAACCCATTAAAGCAGAAGCTCCTCTCTCTAAATATTTTACGTTGGAAAATTGTTCTATATGTGATCATACCAAGGGGTAAGGGTAAATGCTGTGTTATGATGCAGACCTGGGAGTTTGTCACTTTGTCATGGGCATTTTGTGGCTCCTCTTCTTCCGTTATGAATCAGGAATCTATGATATTCTATAATAACATATTAGCAGGACAAATTGTTGAGCAAGCCATGTTGTCCTCAACCTTAGGTGAGACTGTTTATGACATTCATCTGGTCTTAAATGACAGTAAATTTCAAACAGAAGGCATTGAAAAAATCCCCTAATTATGTTCTGAGGCCACTCTCCATACTGTGCCTGTCAAAACATATGCCTTTTGGAATTGAAAAGGCTCAAATGCAGCTAGCCATTGCTTCCAGTGGCTGCTTCAGTAATAACAAAGCAGGCCACTGAGCACCAAAGTTCTCCTCCATTCTGCAAAGTCCACCTAGCATCCAGAAATTTTCTCTTCTTAGGACAGATCCTTGTGGGACTATTATCAGTGGTGATTGATTTACCTGCATATTGCTCAAGTCACACTCTAATCAGGTTTTACTCCTGAAGAGTAAATGGAGGAGAACTGAATTTTTATGCAGGGCAGAGTTCAGGGACTTAAGTTTTTTTTATTCTGGAGGGATCCTTAGTGCTCATTAAAAGAAAGAAAATCTTTCTTGTTCTGCCCAAGATGCTCAGAAGTCTGTATTGGCTGCTCACTTCCCAGTTTTGTAAGTATATCAAGAATTGCAAATGAGTGAAATCACAGCATACACCACAGCTGCTAAGGATCTCCATTCCCCTCAGTCTTGCCAGTAGTCAGGTAGTTCCATGCACTTCTCTGCTGCCCTTCTTTACACATCTTTCCCATGCTTTTTGAGCCCATCTTGTGAGGGACTGCACGCTCAAGTCTTTCAGCTGTTTTCTCTGACTCTAAATCAGAGTTGGCTCTGGCATTTTCTGAGACTGAATTTAAAAGGTTGTCATTACCATTTGTAATGTGTTATCACAGTGTAACTAGAGATACATGCTGCACATGTGGAGCTGTTCTGAAGCTGTCAGTGTTAGCAACACAGGTACTGCAAAGTATTTGATACATGGCGTGCGTTTAAAGTTGCTGTTGGGACTTGATCCAAACCAAGATGAAGTTCTTCCGCTTCACCTCTCTATAACCCCAGGACTTCTTAGCAAGGTGCTGATCATTATCAGCATACCTGTAAGGAGTCAGTCCATGTCAAGAGTTATCAAACACTGGCCCAGGCTCCCCAGGAAAGTGGTTGAGTTCTCATCCCTGGAGGTATTTAAAAGACAGACAGATGTGGTGCTTAACACCAGACTTGCTGGAGTTAGATAATGATTAGACCTGACGAGCTTAAAGCCTTTTCCAACCAAAATGATTCTGTGATTCTATGCACACCTGGACAGGTAGCTCATTAAAACCCTTATTGTGGCTACAGTTAGCTGAGGCAATGCAGTCATCTCTTCACTTGAAGGTTAACAAAGACAAATAAAAGTCATCATCAGTGCAGTGAACAGTAACAAGATGTTCAAGTCACAGGGAAGTGCAGCCTCCTACAGACTCACCAAGCAGGCTAACTCCATGGGATGCATATGGAGTTAATAGTAGTGCATGCTGCAAGCAATTAACCCTCACAAGATTGTTAAGGCAACCAGAAGGCTTTATGAAAAAGGCAGCAAGATCTGATGAATGTCAAGAAAGCTGCACCCTTTCCTCCAAAGCCTGCCAGACTTACTCTCTTGTTCCCAAGTGTGGAAAAATGGCTTTGTGTGTGTCTGGTGTTGGAGGCAAATAGGCTCTAGGTTGAGGTCTCATGGCTTAAAATGAACTAAGTCATGATAAATCTGGAGATGTTTTTTGCTTGCCTGAGCATAACAAATCCAAATCAAGCAATGTCACAGACAAAGCATAGCATGGCAGCAGCTCAAGGCAGTTTTGAGAATCTCAGGACTTGCATTGTGTTTCACATCAAGCTGCACTGCTTAATTTGAAGTCATAGGGTACCAGCTACCAGATCTTGGGAACCCATACCTTCTGGATAGGCATAAACCTCTTCTGGCAGGGTACAACCAAGAATCTAATTGTCACCATATTGCCTCCCTGCATCCAGCAAAATAGCAGTTCTCTGGGTGTGTGAAGGTAGGACCTAAGACTCCTATGTTATCTCTTTTCACTTCTCTGTAGGGAGCACTGCTGGCAGCACAGAGGACAGCTGCTTCCTTGGCTTCTAAAGGAGGGGAGGATATGCAGCTTGGCATTATACCCAGCAGAGTTTTAAATCACTTGCTGCTCATTTGGTCTTTCTTTTGTTACAAAGGAGAGGAAGAATGCAGGATTTGTTTAGTAAGCAAGGCAAGAAGGCATTAGGCTACCTTGGGTGTTAACAGTAAAGATGATTTGTGGTTTCTGGATTATTCTGAACAGAAAACATTATTAAATAAAAAGGTCCTTCGATTGATGCACAGGTAATTAATACAACCATTTATGATAAAGATAACGTATATTGGTGCTCACAAGATGCAAGCTGTTCTGGTGCCATTAAAATGAACAGCATTTCAATGCTGGTTTATCTCCTCTGATACTACAGAGCATTGAGTTTTCACATTTCTCTTTTGGGGATTTTGTGTCCTATGGCATCTAGTGAACACCTTCAGACTGAGTCTAAATAGACAGCTTTCCAAGAATACTCTGATCTTTTACCCAAAAGAGAACTGTATGGGAAAGACTGTGTTTAATTTTTTTTTTTTTTTCCCAAATGAATGTCCTGGGTTGTGGACCATTATTTACTCCACAGTAAATCTTTCTCTTTTCCTCTGACAAAACAACAGGTATTGCATTCCTGCTGCGGAGGAGAACAAACTTGATGATGTGGTACATACCCTGCTGCAAGCCAATGGCACTCCAGGGCTGGAAATGCTTGAAAGTAATGTAATGGTAGGTTAGCACTGGGAGAAGTATTCCTATTTGAGAACCTAAGGCTAATCAGAAGGCTGTTTTGAGGGGGAATTTATTTTGTTTTTGTTTTACACTACAGTAATGCATAGGCTGGTGTTAAAATCTGGCTACTTTCGCCATGTTTACCCACATGACATTTTTCTAACAGGGTTTGCATGTTAAAAAAAAAAAAAGTGACAGTGCAGTAAATTGCCAATTTTAGTATTGTCCATAATGTATTTAAACTCACAAAGGGAGTGTTTTGTAATCAATTAATCTGATGTGATTGACATTTTATGATGCCAGCATGGAGAAGAAAAGCCTAATACGCCAAATGATTTTAAAGTATTTTGGACTCTCTTGTTTATTTTGTGGATAACAACTTCCATTTAGCACATTTAAGTACAAATTTGGGAGCACACAACAAAAAAAAAAAAAAGCCTCCCTCAGCTGTATGGCCATGTTAACATTCCTTAAGAAGTTAGCAAGATGGATTCAACTCCAAGTCTGAAAAGATTTGGGTGCAAAACTGAATGGTCCATGCTGCTTTCTTGGTAGTATTGTTTTGAGGCTTTGTGTTTAAGATTGCTTGGCAAGTAAGAGTTTAGGCTGCTGGTTTCAAAGGAGCCACTTCTGTAATTCTCACTTCAAACACTAAGCTTCAGATTTGCGGGAGGGAAAAGAGAAAGCAAACAGAGCTGTGCTGTTAGCACAGCACAGCTTTTTTTCCTCAAGTAGCATGTGGCAGTACCCAGCAAGAAACAGGCTCTAACTGTAAAAGATAAAGTTCTGATTGTATTTTTTCCCCCCCTGCCCCCTCCCCCTTTTTGTTTTGCTTTTATGTCTTTCTAGATCTCCCCAGAAATCTTGTGTAAGGAGGGGATCAGGGTGCACCGTACTGTACAGCAGAGCGGGCAGTTTGTTGTCTGTTTTCCTGGATCCTTTGTGTCTAAAGTGTGTTGTGGCTATAGTGTTTCTGAATCAGTGCACTTTGCTACCACCCAGTGGACAAGTATGGGGTTTAAAACAGCCAAGGTAAGTTGAGAAAGGCGTGGAAATGGATTCACGGCCCTGTCATCTAAAGCAACAGCAAACCCGACATTCCAGGATTGGTAGCATTGCAGATTAATACAACTGCATCTGGTTTTGTGGACTGTAAATTCCGAAAAGGAGCGAGTTCTGCAGGGCGAACGACGCTCCAGTGTTTTCAGGAAAGCAACTGAGTTAATAACTGACAGCTTAAACCTTCCCTCTGGAAAATTCACAAGATTGTTATGCCTGCAAGCCAGTTTGCCAGGATGCTTTTCAAAATCCCTTCAGAGCTAATGATAAGATATTGTAGTATGCTCAGTAATTTATTAATTTTTTGTAAGTGATGTTTTCTAGAACCGGTAGCATCTCAGGTGCAAATATCTGAATAACTATGCTTGCAGCTCCTATGATAGGCAGAGTCAGTTAATACTCACAGCTGTATTGCTTGTCTTTCTCTGCCCCTTCCTTCAGGAAAAGCTGTTGATCAGGGCAATTTCAATTTTAACCAACTTGAAAATCCTTAGGTTCACTGACAGCCCATCTGATACTAAGATGTAAATAAAACCCCTTCCTGTTCCCTTCTCACACAACTAAACTGAGGCAGGTTGCCTGCAGAAACAAACAGGTGAATTGTCCACTCATCAAGATTTTGGGTACTTTTCTGTGTTCTTGGACAAAGAATTACATATCACTAGTTATGTTCTTGACCTCCTCAAATACACTGTGGGTTACAGATGCTATTTTGGTAGTGTTTTATAGCTAAGCCACTAGTAAATTACCATTTACAGCTTCAGACCAAGAGGGTAGTAAGTAATCAAATGTAATACGTCCACAGTTAGAATTTGATTCTTTAGGCTTAATAGAATTCTTCCAGCCTTGGTATACTAACTGTATATTAACTTAATTTGAAATAAAAGGTTATTTTATTACAGATTTATTATGGGGGAAGGTGGGAATTGTATATCTGTGTAGGTAAGGAATGAAAATCCTGAGTTAACCTCTTCTGTCTGAAGGTACAGACTATATTAATTCCGTATGTTGTATTTATTGCTCTACTGAACACTTGTTTGATATTGTGAAAATGCCACTCCTGTAAGAGACAGAAATCACTATGCAGCAATTAAAAAGCTCTTATTGGTGCCTCAAATTCTGAAGAACAGTTTCTTTCGATTAATGTTTAAGAGCTTTGCACTGGGTAAATATAAGTTGACCGAAAATCCAACAGATTCCAATCTATGGTAACCTACCTTGGAAATTGGAAGTCAGAGCTCCCACAAACTTTGCAAGAACCACAGATACACATTTATATCAAAATAACCCTGGAAGCACCTACTGCATTGTTCTTTGCTGCCTTCTTTTTCTTTTATTTCCCTTCTTTCCTCAAACTAGCCAATGTTCTGAACTCTCTTAAATTTTGGAAATTCTTCCTTGGTTCCTCCACTTATACCAAGGCACTTTGCCATTTTCAAAGGCTGGCCGGGATTGTGCTCTGCAGAGGTTGTGAGAAGTTCTGTGTAAGGATCAAGATTCCCCTTTTGGACTGTTAATGAACTCTGACAAATAACTGTACCTTCCTGTCTGTCCATTCTTGGCAGCAATATTGACAGTTTTCAGCTGTTTGATACATTAACCTTGTTTTCATTCTGTGATACTGTGACCTTATTTTTCTATAGTGACTCTCTTTATATTACTAAATGATGTTGTTTCATTTCTGTATTGAATGAATGCTCCATCTCCTTTAATATATGGAAAAATGAAATTCTGCATCTAAAATTGCATTGATTTCAGTTTATTAGGAGTTGGGATAATTGCTGGAATAAGTCTGTATAAAGCCCATGTAAAGGGACAGAGAGGCTTCACCTAAACCGTATGTGGAACCAGGTTGCTGCTGGCTTTTAAAAAACACCCTGAGAACTCTTGAAATTTTAAACTAAGGATGAGGAGAAAGTTTACAGGTGTGGTGGAAGAGTTTGTGTTTGGAATGGCAAAGGGCTAACTCCCTACACCTGAATAAGACATTGGGCAAAGTCAGTAAAAGTAATTTAGGAAACAGGAAAGCAGAATTTGGATTAAATGAAAGCACTCTGGTCAAGAGGTTTGGAAATAAGAAGGAATGTCTGGTTTTAAAGGAGTGCTTAGGTGGTATATGACCTACCAGAAGGTTGGTGGAAGACATTTAGCCAGTACCATAATAGCAGAGCAAAAAGTACATAGGAAAGATGGAGTTAGTCATCCATTTGGAGCAGGACTGCTGCACACAGAAAAGAGCTCGTGGTCAAATGATCCAGGTTTAACTCTGTCACCAGTGACAGAAGCCCTGCACACTGATCTCTCCATTCTCTATGGGAAAAGTATAGTATTAGCAGTGTCCAGCCCAGGCGCTAGCAGCATCTTTGTATGTATTACCCCCAAGTTTTAGCTTGGGGGAGGAATGCGCCTTTAAAACACCACCCAATTACCACTCCTTCATTCCCATCATAGAGCTGTCTTAGCCTGTGTTGTTTTCAAATGAAACTAAATGGGAAGAGGCACTACAGAAGTGCACCTGCTGTTGTCCAAACAATGGTGGTAGTGTGGCCACAGGACGGGGCTGGACTGCTCTGAAGTAAAGCCATTGGCTCTTCTTACACATGTGCCCTGTGGATGTTTGGGTCCTCATAGCTATATTGTCCTGCACATTCACTCCTCCTGCTTTGCTATCCTGGATGGTGGTAGACATAGCTTGTGTCATACTAAAGGAGGACAGGACATACAATTATGATGGGACATGCTGGCATCCTCCTCCTAATTAGGACGGTGATTGTGTTGGTGTGTGCTACCGGAACCCAAGTGGCTTCAGGGAGCAGCTAGTCAGGAAATCCATGCAAGGAGAAGCAGCTGTAATCTTACTTCTTAACAGTGGTGCAGTCCAGGTCCAGACATCATTATGAAGGAGCTGTGCTCTGACGGTTAGCAGAGATTAAGAACCTTGAGAGAACAGCAAAAGACAAATCTCCACTACTGTGGTGTTTCATTTCAAAAGACAGCTTTGCATAAAACCAAGGAAGCTTGTTAAATTGCAAATGCAGACAGAAGGGTTAAGCATTTGTGTGCAGCATAGGAATTGTTTAAAGATGCAGTATTAGGGGCTTGCAACACTTGGACAAAAAAAATTCAAAAGGGCAAATCTCCACTAAACTTGGCATGGCTGAACACCAGGAGAAGGGAGTCTGTTTGGAGCAAGATCAAAAAAATCCCTTTTGTGTCCAGAAGATGAAAATGCAAATAAAGCAACCACTCATGCAAGATGCCTGTACATGCACACATGCAGACCACAAAGAGATTCTTTAAGAATAAACTCCTAAAGGCCAAGAGAAAATAAACACAGAAAAGAATGCAACGTGTTTCTTGCAGTGAGGTCATGGTCCCCAGGCCTGGAAACTTGGAAGGATGAATGGACAAAGGAGATCCGGTTGACAGTTTGTGAGCATTACTTTGCTGGAAGATTTTGGCAAGGTTCCTCAGAAAAGGCTCTTAGAGAAATTAACCTGCCACAGGTTAAAGAGGGGAATTTCATACAGTGAAAAGTTACTGATTTAAAGAGAAGTATAGAATGAGTGGGAACATGGGGCAGGTTTTATTATGGAAGGGGGTCTCTTGCTGTGCTCCTCAGGAATTTCTACTAAGACCAATGCAGTTCAACATATATGTAAACAATGTAGAAAGAGAGGTGAATAGCAAAACTGATCCTTTATACTGCAAATATTAATGGTAATGACAGTAAATATTCAAGCTGAGAGGTGTTACAGAAAGATTTCATGAAAGTGGTCTAGGTGAAAAAAAATGGGTGGCTATGTTGTAAATGGTTCATAACTAAAGAGTAATGATAATTTGACAGACACAGCAATGGTCTCTGAGCAGTGAGAAAAGAGATCTTTGGATTCCTACAGGGCTGGCAGTCAAGTGCTCCAGAAAGTTCTACAATATATGTTTTGAATGTTAGGAATTGCAAGGAGAGAACAGAGAACAAAGCAGAAACATTGCTGTGGCACTGTGTAGGCTCTTCTGTTAGCCATGGCTTGAACATTTGAGCAATTCTGAATCCCTAACTGCAAAAGAAATGTAGAGGAACTAGAAAAAGCACAGTGGAGGTTGATCATGAAAGGCATGGATTAGCCTCTGTATTGAATGTAAGAGGACTGCTTGGAAAATTAATGACTGAGAGACACATACAATAGTAAGACCAGATCCCAGGTGGCAGGATGATGATGATGATTATGTTAGCTGTCTCACATAAGATTGAAATATGTGTCATTAGAAGAAAGGATTAGGCAGCAGGTCAAAGGCAACCAAAAGTCTGTTTCAAAAATACTTATCTGTGTATTTTGGTACTGTATGGAACAGCTTAGCATAGCACAGACCCATCTTCAGCTCAGAAGGTCCCTGAGCTGCCAGCCAGCAGCAGCATGTCTTGCTTTTCTTCTCCAGCACTGTGGCCTTTTATCCTGGCTGCATGTGTTGCCTGTACAAGCTCTTGGTCTGGCTTGAGGCAGCTGTTCTTAGGCAGCCTCAGACAACATGCTAAGCAAATCTGACATGTTAACAGAACTTCTCATAGCATACCTAAACCTGCAACTGCTCCAACTCCAGACAAGCTCTGACAGAACCTTCTGAAGAATGCTTTTATTACATAGTGCCTTTTTGAACGCTTTTTGGTTAGCAAAGGTTACTAATCCATTTTATCATACATATTAGTTATCGCTTCAATGTATGCAATCGATGGTGTTAACAATTAAGATTTGTTTTGATAAAAGAAGTATGAAGAGAATGTAATGAGGGTTGCGAAAGAGGATTAAAAAAAAAAGATAAAGATGAATCTTCATTTTCATTTGAGGAGAGTAGGTATTTAGTGGGCTTAATTCCTAATCAAAATGGCATTGTGCTTCAGCATTAGCATCAGTTGAACATTGTCAGACATTATGTCAAAGAAAACATACCTCGTCGAACACTGGGAAAACTCCTGGCTTTTTCTTACCAGTGAGTAAATAAAGGAATTTACCTACATGAGACTTATCAAAAAGCACTAAAACTAGCAAATTCACTCAGTTTGTATTGACAGGAAGGAAAGATAACAGCTTTAGAAGCTTATACAGAGGAAACTGGTAACAAGAGAACTGAGCAGAACTGAACCAAACCCTCTTCTTGGCCTGTTGTCTCTTCTCCCCGACATCTGCATCTTTTGCTAGTTGTTCTATTTCATTCTTAAGCACCTAAAGTATCTTCAGTGCTGGGAAAGATGCAAAATCATTCCAGTCCTGGAGTTCAAGCAGGTCATAAGACTAGATCTTACTGGTAGGCCCAGCCTGTAAATAGGATATCGCTGAGCTTAAGCGTTGAGTTACTCCTCTTGGCCTCCACCAGAAAAGAGTGTTGGGGAAGGGAATTTTGAGGTAATCATTGGTTCCTCTGGTTAAGTGAATGGCATTGTGACCTGTGCCTGGGCATGTTCCTCCTTTCGTTTTCTCATTTTCTTCACATTTCTCCTGTTCTTGTTTTCTCCACTGAAAGGACTGATTTATAATGTAGTTCAGTGTGAAGTTAGGGGCTGGATAGAAGTCAGGAACATAAATACTGTAAAGAAGTTCGTACTTCAGCTTGTTTTAAAAGGCTTCTTTTTGCTACATTGAGTTTGTTCTCAGCAACTTTATTTTCAAATTAGAGTGCAGACTAATGTGGTGATTTCTGTCCCAGGAAATGAAGAGACGACGTATAGCCAAACCATTTTCAATGGAAAAGTTGCTCTATCAGATTGCAACAGCAGAAGCAAAAAAGGAGAATGGGTCAACTCTGAGTACGATATCATCACTTCTTGGAGAGCTCAGGTAACGAATTGGGGGCCTGTCATACTTACTTTGTTTTGATTGACAGACACCAGAGGTGGATGACGTGAGTAACCCTTTCAGATGCATGCCTTTCACCTGCTTAACCAAGCAAAAGCCCAACAAACATACATGAAGATGGCCGCACGTGGAAGAAGCAATTTCCTTGGCTGTACCAAATTGCAGAGTGCCCATGGTTAGGATGTCTTACTCTTAAGAATTCCATACTTTGGGCACCGTCAAAGAACTAGAACTACGATTTGCCTTGGGATTGTTGATTCTTGTTGCTGAGCATCAAGATTTCCTGATGCTTTAGGTGAGCTACATGGCGCCAAGTGCTTAAATACCTTTCTTCAGTTTTTCAGCCTCTTGGCATCAGTAGCCACTGTCAATCCATGTCTCTAATGGGTTTTGCACCAGGAATCCTTGTCTTCAGCATCAGTGTCAGAAGGTACTTTGTGTACAGAAAGTTGTCTTGATTTAACCACTGAATAAGTGAGCAGTTTATGCATGGGTGCTAACACATCTTGCATTAGTACTTGAGTGTTTTAAGGAAAAAGAACATTCACACTCCTTTTTCTCTCCAGTATTAAGGAAAATTATTTAGGGTATAATGTTGCCTGGCTTCCTGTGTAATGATCTTCTCTTTTGTTCCCTACCATGTAGTTGCTACCTATCTTTCAAGTTTGTGACAACTGGTACTCGAGATGTCAAGAAAGTTTTGATGAATGGAATCTACAAACTGTATTTAAATAACTAGCATGTTCATTTGGAAAATTTCCAGTGACATATTGAAGGGGAAAACAGCCCATGTGTTGTTTTAGTGTTCAGAAAGAAATACAAAGAGGTGTGCTGACTGCTTTACCTGCAGCTGGTTCCCTTGTGGGAACGATCACTTTCAAGTGCTGCTTTTTTTTTTTTTTCCTTTTTTTTTTTTTTTTCTTGAAGAGGAAAAGTCTGCAAGTGTGAAAGGTGAAACAGATGTTGGTGCTTGCTGTTAGACCATCACATCGACCTCTATCAGAGTGGTTCTCAAACTTCTTCTTATGCTTAGGTTGGAATCCTCTGAGGATATCAGTCCTTCCTGTGGCTGCTTATGTAAAACAAAATCCCAAACAACACAGCTTGGAAAAAAAGTCCCAAAATGGAATACTGTACCATAGCCTTTCCCCTTTGTTTTGTTTTGCTTGTTTGGTCTGTGTCTTTTGATGCCTTGAAAAAAAAAAACAAAAACCAAAGTGGAATACTGTACCATAGCCTTTCCCCCTTGCTTTATTTTGCTTGTTTGGTCTGTGTCTTTTGATGCCTCCTCTCCTGATCTGCCTTGGTTGCTCAGTTTGCCCATGCCATGTGCTTAGCTTGGCTTCCCACCCATCTTCAGCTGTGTCTGGTGGTGAGCTTTTTTACTCTTCCCTTCCATCTGCTCAGCTCACTCCACACTTGCTGTCTTCCACTCAACTCCAACCAGCCTGCTCTCCTGGTGCTGTGTAGTTCAGCACGGGAAGTATTGTCCACTGTGCAGACACTGTGTGTGAAGAGCGGATGGAGGGTTTAGTTTTTAATTGCCATCTCCTCCTTTATCCCCTGGGTGTACAGCAAGATCTTCGGGTTTTGGCATACTCACTTAACCCTGCTTCCCCTTTCCTGCCTGAAGCACCTTACGGCAGCAGATCCTTGGTTCATCTCTGCCTCCTAATGTGAAGGGTGGCTATGTTACTCCTGACAGCAACGGCTCCTCCTCCTCCTCAAGGTGGCTTTTGGCAACTGCAGGAATAGACAGTCATGTTAGCCACATCTCCTGACTCTCCACATGGCCCTGAGCAACCATCGACCTCCAAGAAGTACTCTGCAGTCGCCAGTTCTCTGTGGAGCAGTTTGAGAACCACTGGCTTGATACAGTGGTCACTGTTAAAATCCAGAGACAGCTTTTGAAGTTTAGCAGCCTTTCTGTGGTACCGGCTGTCTCTCACCAATGCGTAGGGAACGGCACCAACCTCCAACACTCAGGGCTTTGCTTCAGTGATGAGCGTGGTAATAGGGTGATTTTATGTGGCTTTGTGGTGGCAGGGGGTGATGCCAATGTGTAATTGCATAAAACGTTCACAGGGACACAGAGCTGAGGCAGCGGCGGCAGCTTTACGAGGCAGGTCTCCATTCTTCAGCGCGCTATGGCAGCCATGACAGCAGCAGCACAGGGGTGGATGGAAAGAAAAAGCCTCGAAAGTGGTTGCAATTAGAAACATCAGAGAGGAGATGTCAGATTTGTCAGCACCTCTGCTACCTTTCCATGGTGAGTAAAATCCTTTGCCACCACTAGGTACTATCCCCATTTTATTATACTGAAACGGACTACAAGTATTTGAGAGACAGCACATGCCTAGAGAGTCATCACTTGCACTCCACACAAAACAGAGAGGTGTTGGTGTTGGAACGTTTATCACTTTGGGCAGCGGTGACAGGAGACAATGGTTAGTGTCAGTTAGCTTCCATCCCTTTGTTAAGGAAGGGCTGCTCAAGTCACTCGGCTGCCCTTGAACACTCATCAGCGTGCCTCGCTTGGAGGGGTGAGAAAGACCCCTGCAGGTTGCCAATAGTAGTAACTCATGGCAGAACAGTTCTTGGGATGAGCTACCAACTCAAATAAGTGCCCTGAGTTTCAGGAATGCAGCTACAGCCTGTACTGTGACAATTGCCCTGAAAGCCAAATTACAGGGTAGGTGTAACCTCAAGAGAGGTTGGTTTGCCAGCCTGTCTATTCACAAATAGAGAAGTCATGCCCATAAACATTCTCTTTTCAGAAATAGTTGCCTGCTGGCTTGTAGTGTGGTGACATTTTCAGGTTTCTGGCTGTATGCAGAATACCTAGAAATCCTGCAATTTCATCAATACCCAAAGACCCTTCCACAATCCTACAGGCAACTTAATTCCAAGATCAGACATTTAAGTATAATACAGTGCATGTGTCCATGTTCAGTCCTTTTTTCTGTCATCTTTTGGGCTGCTTTGGTTACCAATGTTAAGATTTTTGATGGAAATGCAATGTAACTGTTAAATGAGCAGCTGTAGCTGCTAGGAGAGAACTGAGTGTTATACATATTTCAGACCACTGTTTAAGCAGCACTAGTTTGAAGTAACTTTAAAATGAGTTTATTTTAACATCACCCAACCAAACTCTCTTAATTCTGGCTCATCCACTCTGGAGTAAGTAAAATTGAGGGAAGGACATGTCCTTATCACTCTTAACAGCAGTAAGGGACAAAAAGTCAACTCAGTTGTCAGATTCCATGCAGAATGTGTAGGATTGGCAGGTGGCCAGCTGAACAAAAGTGACCTCTGTTGAATGAGACAGTAGCTGAGGGAGGAATCCTGTGGCCAAGCTTAGTCAAGACAGTGTTTAGAAGTAATGGGAAATGGCTGCTTTCAGGAAATCTTTAGGCTGTAGACACCAGTAACAACACCTTATGCATGTGTCATTATTTGGATTTGCTTTTCATTACTAGTGCTGGGTTGTTTTGGTTATTTTAACATTTGGAAGTATTTGCCAAGATTAGCACCCAAAATGGGGTACGCACTTCTTTTTTTAAGCCTCCTTCCACTAACTTGTAGTAAAGCAGAGGCTTAGTGATTCAGATAAGAATTCAACACACTGCGCATAACGCGCTACAGTTTGGAGCTGATGGTACTTTTCTTCCCCTATCCCCACTCTGTATTTTTGTAGGTGGTGCAGGAGAATGAAAATGTTGTCTTTTGCTTGGAGTGCGCCCTGCGGCATGTGGAAAAACAGAAATCTTGTCGGGGACTGAAAATGATGTACCGTTACGATGAGGTCTGTACAACGCAACTTTGGCATGCCGCTGAGCTTTGGTACTGACAGCTTGAAGGAGCCTTAACTCTGCCTCTGTCCTACCAGGGTCTCAGGAGACTCTGCTTGGGTTTTTCTGCTGTGGGAAGAAGGTGCTTTATTATACTCTTAAGTAAAAGAAATAGAGGGAAACATGATTATAGCAATTAAATCTGAAGCACAGCCTGTGTTGACTGTGTTACCGTTTACTGCTTTGAGACGCTGCAGAACATGAGGCTGTGCTTTGACTGGTTAAATTTATGGTAACTTCTGTGCTTTAGGATAACTTCTCTCTGGCAAAAGCTGAAAGGTTATGCTGACTTAAACTAGTCCAGGTTGAACCTTCTTTAAGGCAAACTTGTAGATGAAAGGTCCAGTAATGGCATCACACAAATGTGACTGAAAAATCACAAAACTCGGATTGGTGATTTAGTACTATGCCTGGCACCTGGGCTAATGCTGCACTGTCAGATAATGCCCTTCACTGGCACAGACAGCTCTGTTCATCCATCGTGTGTGAGGAGCTGGACGAGGAACAGAGAGCAGGGGACTGTTAGCCCAAACTGTGGATAGTGAATTACAAATTCAGCTCTTGGAGAGAAGTGCTGGTACAATTAGCTTTGTGAGACAGGCTTCTCTGCAGTTTTTGATGTATATGTATAGGGGTATGGTGGGGGAAAAAACCTCAGAAGGTCAGACCATGACCTTGTGTTTTCATTTATTTTTAACTGTGGCTTTTGTCCTGGTGTTAGAAATGTTTTCACTGAAAGGATTCTCAAATGCTGGAATGACCTCCCTGGAGATATTTCAGAGACAAAGAGATGTAGTGCTAAGGGGCATGGTTTAGTGTCAGACTTCGTAAGAGTTAGAAAATGGTTGGACTCTGTGATCCAAAGGTCTTTTCCAACCAAAATAATCCTAGGATTCTATGATCCGGTACTGTGGATATAAATAAGTACAGGCAGGCAACAGTGAAACTGCCTTAGGAGTGTGACAAATGCCAAAGTGTTTCAGGAAGTTACTGAGAAATCTTACTGTAGTGCTCTTACTCTTGAGTTTGCTCAGCCCCTTATATCCCATGTTTTCACAGACCTGTTAATTCTGTTGAGGTTTTCAAAGCTGCTCTTCCCAGCAGAATGACAGACAATAGTTATAAAACCTAGCAAAAGTAAGTGCAAAGTAGGTATTTTAGGCAGTGCTGGGAAAGGCAAGAAAACCTGTCCTTCAGTGCTGGAGGGCAGCCCCTAAAGGCACACCTGGCTGTTATTCCAGAGGTATTTTTGAGGGCTGTGAGCAGGGCGAGAGAGAACGTGCATCTCAGTGCCATTTGTTAAACCTATTTGTTAGATAATTAAGATGCTGTTTCAGCTTTGTGCAGCAAAGCTTATCACCATTTGTACCAGGATGGGATAGCCAGCTTAGAAAAAAATCTCTCCCCTACACCCCAGATTTCAGCAAATCCCTGAATGCAATGGAATCAGGAGTGAGAGATACTTTGAGCTGAGATACTTTGATGCGCAGCTCAAAGACTCCTATCTCTGGCTGATCACAGAGCCACAAACCTATAGCCCTTTTCTTGTGTGGCCACAAGCTGGCTTTTGCTATGCATGGCCTCAGAGCACCCAGAGATCCTAAAAAGCATTAAATTAACGTTATCATCCTCAACAGTGGCACAAAGAAAAAAGTGGATTTTTTTTTTTCCCCCCCTTCAATATAAAAGAAATACTGAATAAATAGTAAATTCTAAGCAGTGTTACTGTAGATTTACATCTATGGCATTTATAACCCTGTTTGGCAGTGAGTTTTCAGTTGCAGCCAAAGAACATTTCTGATGTAGCCTTGCAGTCCATCTTCTCTGTTCATGCTTAGTGGCCACAGCTCAGACATTTCTGGTTCTGGTGATTACTGTCTTGTAAGTTTGGAGGGGGAGAACTTCACCAAGGACAGCATTTGGAACACTACACAGTGCTTTTTACAAAACTCCTGGCTGTGAGAAAGTAGTGAAGCTTCTGTTTGGTTTACAAATAAGTAGCATTTCTGCCCCACCCACCCCAGTTAGGTGTTTTCAGTGAAAAAAAAGACAGCGCTGTATCTCTGTCCATCAAAAGTGTCTGGAAAAAGAGCAGATGCTAATAATTTGTTTTGTTTTTTTCCACTCCTGAACAGGAACAAATAATCAGTTTAGTCAATCAAATCTGTGGAAAAGTATCTGGTAAAAATGGCAGCATTGAGAACTGTATCAGCAAGCCCACACCAAAAAGAGGACCTCGTAAGAGAGCAACAGTTGACGTGCCATCATCTAGGCTTTCATCCTCCAGTTCATCCAAAAGTGCTTCAAGTTAATCCTGAAGATGCCAACACTCTCTCATTTTGTCAATTTATATATATTTTTTGTAATTATTATACCATAGTTTGGAGTACTTGCTGTAGAATACAAGCTGTCTTTGCACTAGCTCTAAAGAAGATTTTCTTCTGGTTTTAGAGAACTAATTTTGTTTTAGCATTAAAAACTGTTGAATTTTTTTTTTTGTACTTAGACTAGATAGATACAGCAGTCTGATTTTTTTAAACTGCCGTACGTTCACTGTTCTAAAAGCAGCGAGGGGCTGATGAAATACTAATTTGTATTGTCCCTGTGGCTGGGGGAAGGAAAAACAAACAAACAAACAAACAAAAAGCCTTTTTGGTAACTGTGAAAAAAAGGCTTTTAACCCATTTTTTGAATAGTTAAAGTTTGGTGTGTTTTCTGATTTGTTCTCCAGTCATGTGAGCAGATTTTTCTAGAGAGAAAAGGGATAGGAGACAGAATAAAAACAAAAAAACAAAAAAACTTGAAAGAAATTGCTTTACTTTGGCTGTCTTTTATTCTGTCGCAGCAAGATGAGTTTTGTAATTTTTTAAATTGGAGAATACACACTTTTTTTGGGAGGTTATGGCAGCTGAAGATGGACTTTGTTTCCTAACTGTAGGCAAAAGGAGGAGATTTGGAGTATGTTCTCTTTTACCAGCACATCACTATGCATCTGTTTTGAGGGGGAAAAATAATTTAAAAAAATTAA